>VZTL01004918.1:254-19633 GCA_013400535.1 Scopus umbretta
AGGAATCGCACAGAACAATTTTGAAGACGAGGCTGAAAGATTATCCTTTGGCTTGCTCTTGTTTGCTGTAGTGAGTTTTCAGTGGAACTGTATGAATACTGCATACTTCCATTTATGCTTATGACTGCTAAAGTATGTATGGCTCTGCAGAACAATGTTTGGTAGCAATATTATATGCCTTTTCACTTTCTGTTAGAGAATGGATAATTTAGGTCTAACTTGAAAGAGCACTTGGCTCCAATGATTCTGATAATTGAAATGTATGAGAATTCTGTTTAAATACAAATCTAATCAGGATATCGCTGGTTGCCCAAGTGGAATTCAGAGCACTCTAATGCTTTGATCTATGAAGGTCTTTTCTAACAGGAAGGGGAATTAGTCTTGGTTGCTAAACAAACCAAGTTTGCTTTCTTTTATTTTCCTTTGCCTCTGACGTTTGTTTCTGTTTGAAGGTCTCTCCAATTTTATCCATTTTGGTTTTCTCTCTTTGTGTTCACTTCAAATGGCCTCTCTTCTGATTATTCTGTGCGATTCCTCAGATCCCTTCTTTCCACAGCAGTGACCTGCTACTGCTGTCTCACTCCTGTTCATTATTTTAGCATAATAGCAACAGTATTTTAGAATAATATATGGCACTTGCTTTATTATAACTTAAAAATTGAGCCAGTTCAAACTGTGCAAGAAGTGCAGTCTCAGCAGCACTGGGTATGGCCACTTGGTAGATTATTATCTGAGAAATTCCTTTTTTCGGGGAGAGTACCAGAATGCCAGATCCACAGCTAGCCAAAACCGATGACCTCCAAATTCACAACGTCCAGAAAGCAATCAACTTGGATTTCTTAACAGTCTGTTCTTTGGTTTGCATTGCTTCTATGTGACTAATGTGTCCCTGCATTATATTTTAGAAGTCTTTGCTCATCATTGTGTTTCTTTTGTCACAGGGTCCATCACACCACACTTCACTAAAATACCCTACATGTGTTAATGACATCTCTTGTTTGATGCCTGTATCACTTCAGTGACAAAAAGGCTTTACGTTTGTGCTAGCAATTCCCATTTATGGGAAGAGAAGGATAATTCATTGGCTGTGATACTTTTCATAATTCAGAATGACATAAAATTAGTTCCCTGCTCTATTGCAGCTTTTCATTGTAATTTGCTCTCTTTGACCCAAGTTTACAAGGCCTCAATTTTGCCAGAGTCCCCGTGTCTGCTGTTTACTCTTGACTGACAACTTCTTATCAACCTAGACCTTATGATGGATATTCAGTAAAAGGGGAGAACCAAGTCAGAACTGCAAATGAGAGTGGATATTTCCTTGCCTTCTATGTTGGGGAGCATCTCTATGGACAACCCACTGCTCTGTTAGACATTATCAGTTTAGCTCAGAATGAGCTAATCTAGGTGCTTAAGGGAAATTCAGGTAATTTGTTTCTCATCTTACAGTTGGATGTACATTCTATTATTATTATAACAGTGTAAATAAATTTTGTGCCACCTTCCTTCCTTCTCTTCCACCTGCTGTACTGATATAGTTTGTGGAGACTTCCAGTGAACCAAATCAGGGAATTTAGCTTTATGTGGAAATGTCAGTTTTATTTACAGGGCTTGAGATCTTCCGTGTAGCTATACCACATCAGTCTGGTGGCACCAGATTACATTCTTGTCATATAGATGCATTCTAAGTTAGAAGATAAGAGAATTGTAGCTCTTTCACACACAGTTTGAATTTTGCAGTTCCCTGCTCTACATGTGTTTTTTTTCACTTTACACCAAGATTTCCCAGTTCCTCAGCCAGCTAAAGCAGATGAATATCTAAAAGTTGTAGTAATGAAGACAAGCAAGATCTTAAACCTAGATTTTTCCTCTTCTTTTGCCTGTTACCACTTATGCCTCAATGTTATACCATACTACTGTCATTACCAGCAGACTTCTAGTTCAGTTTACCTGAGCTGTTTTGGACAGGGATTTTTTTTCTGCAAGGTTTATGGCATAGTTTGTCTAGCACCTTTTTAACGTCTGTGTCAACAGGGCCTTAACCACACAGAAATCTGTGGATTTCTTAGATTTACCAGGAGTTCTTTAAGGAAATCAGAATTGCAAAAGCTAGAGAAAGCCCCAGAGGCTTTCCAACTTAATTAAGAGTGAACTCCTTCCCTGTAAATGAAGTGGTTCTTTAAAATGACTTGGAGTCTCCACTGGCATCTTCTGACAGTGCTATGATGAAGTACAATATATTATTAGAATGATGTTCCCCTCTTGTGACACTCTCTTTCACATATGTCTTATGGAAATAGCCATATTTTTGTGAGTACCCATAACATTATTTTTCTTGTACTGAAATAGAGGGGCAAAAAAAACCCAGGTAAAATAGGTTTAAAAACACTGCAAAATAACAGATCTCTGTATCATTACAGTCTGAACTTTTCTTTTTTAAATACAACATTGTGAATGTGAAACAATCATTGATAGAATAGCTCTTTAATGAATGGATGAGATAAAATGATTTATAATAGACTTAATCCTATCAAGTGTCACTGTCTTGCTATATTACACATTTAAATGACACTGCTGTAAAAAGCAAATGGTACATTCTAATATTTACTGGTTTATTAAACACCTTTATCTGCAAAGAAAATGCGATTTTCCACTCTGGTCAGGTATTCCTAGGTGCTCAAAGAATTCTTAAAAAGTTATTTTCCTTCAGGTTAACTGAACAACACCAAATTTGAAGTAATGACAGATAAACTTGAGACAAGCACAAGACAAGCAGTTCACATTCTTCAAAATTTGCTCTAAAACCTCTTATTTATGGCTGATTTCTCTATCATTCTTCCTCCCATGTCATTTAACAAGCAAAATATTGGCTAGCCTTTTATTTATATATCATAAATCACACACTGTAGCACTGAAACAGAGTTTTTCTGCTTAATTCAAAATGGGCCAGAGTCTGCTTATGTCTCACCAGAGTAAGCATGAAATAGCTGTATAACGTTGCTGAAATAGCTAGGATTTATACTGATGATGAGGCCTTGCTTCTAGTACATTACTTTCTGTTTGGAGAAACATTAAAATGTAAAAGGGTTTGAACATTAATCAAATCATCACAGTAAAGTTTGGTAAATATTTTAGATAGAGGTTCTGCTCTGAGGAAGAAAAAGGGCAATGAAAATTTATCTGAAGGAACTCGTAACGCAGCCGGTGAATGGTACAGAAAGACAGATATGGGGCCTGATTATTTTTTTTCCTGGAGTTACTCCTGATGTTTGGGCTAGTGTGATTTAGGAGAATCATTCCTGAAGATTTTTTTTCCTATGCTTTTCTTCATTTATTTCAACAATAGGAAAGAAGCTCTAGAAAAGGGAGAACATGCAAGTTGTTGCCATTGGGTGGTATTAACTGAGGTCATTTTGTAGGGTAGATTGTTATCCACTTTTATAATTAATTCATTTTACAGTAAAGCCCTTCCTGAGTATTCTAGATTCTCTCTAGCAGTGCCAACATAGGTCTTTTAATTCGCTGCATAATTCAGTGATGCCCAGCTGCAAAAACCAAGGAGGCCTCCATCCTAAATTTGGCCCCAGTGTGTCACCGTGGATGGTTCCGGGGTTGAGCTAGTGATCCACTGAGTCTTTTTCAACTATTGATTCTTTTCTTGAATCAAAACTGTTTGGAAACTAACATTAAACAGGGGTTTAAGTGCAAAATATAAGGGAATCTTACGGTCTGCTTCTGAAATGACACCAAATTTTACACAAGGCTCATCTGTTCTCTCAATGCAGTTGTGCAGAGAAGGAGAAATTACTTGCTTATTTCAGGGCAGGGGTGTTTTAATAAAAAGACAAGAATGAAACAGGGCGAGTTTAGCCATTATTGCTTTGATTGCTGCTGGCTCATTAGCATTGGCCACGCTCCTTCAGATTAGCAGTAATTAAACTGTGAAATCAGACCGATTGCCTTAAGCTGAGACACCATACCAGGCTGTCAAGAGAAATCACAGGGGATAAATCAAGGGCCCTGTGCATCTCAGATCACCCTTGGCATGGGTGAGAGTGTGAGAAGCGGAATAATGAGGACATTCAGTTTTTTGTATCTGGTGAACTCTCGGCAGACAAGCTTTGGAAGCGTTGTCATGACGATGACAACAGCAAGGATAAACTCTTACTCCCACTAGCTGTGGTTAATGAAGATGATAATGGAAAATTATGCCAACATTACTGCAATTTTTTTATTCCGATTGGCACTTGTAACCTTACGCCCAATGACACAACACAATAGTGACAGTAATTGTGCACTGATAAATGGGGTAAAGATGCTGAAAAAAATGTCTGACTCAAAGATATACAAGTTTAGTTAGCTGAGTAATTTCTTCCAATAAGCATTGCTTTGTTCTTTGAACTCTCACTAGGTGGTTTTGGACCGTGCATGCCAAAAAACATCTCTAATCACTTTTCATTGTTTACTAAAGAATAGGCCCAGCAATTAAAGCAAAGAGTGCCTGTGTTTTATTTCTTCTAAGCAGAACAAATGCGATCAAGATAAATAACAGTAATAAAACAACAATACTTTTTACAAATTCTGAATGGGTTTACAAATTCAGTGTTTGTTTAACTGCTGGTTTCTGGGACATCCAGTTTGTCCCACTCAAAATGTAAAGCTTTGGTGGATAAATCTCCAATTATATTATGTAATGGCTGTCTCACCCCCCCATTGCCCCTGCCTAAATGCCACCATTTATTCAGATTGCATTAGCGCTTACGTAAGTGTCTTTTCCAACCACAGTTCCTAAAGCATTGCACATGGGGAAGGATTTATAGATAGATAGGTAGATAAACTGAGGCTGTGGTTTAACAATATAGTTAAACCTCTGTAAATACTTTCTTCTGTCCTCCAGTCATGTGCTCCCATTTCCTTTCTTGCATAAAACCTGGGGTCAATCATGGTGAACCAGTTCAGGGTGTTAAAGGAACAAAAATACTTTGTATTTTTAATAGTCCTTTGTCAGTTCAGCTCCCTGATCCGGATGAGAGCTTGTGATAGGGCAAGAGAAGCAGCAAGAGCACATAGGCAGAAATGGCAGTGACATCCAGCCTAACCAAAAACTCAAGCCTCACCTTGAAGCACGAAGAGTGCGTGTGACTTCAGGGAGGGATCTGCACTTGAAACTCTCATTGCCTTCCAGTTAAGCTCTGTGGGACCATAATCCTGAAGTGGCTTATGGAAGCCACTCAAAAAGTGCTCACAGTGAGAACAGTGGCAGCCACCAGTGCTTTTGCAAACACATCTCACAGCGATTCCCAAAGCGCCATGCGACACATCAGGAATCCCTCCTGCTTCCTGGGCCACCCACTTCCCACTGCTAAAAGGTTGATGTTGTTTCAACAAGCAAGCATGATACAGACAATACAGAATAGCAAACTCTTTCAATATATGTAGTGGATTTCCAACTCTGATGAAATCCAACATCCACACTTCCACTTTAGAAGCCACAGCACTTGGCTTTAAAGAATAGGCCAATTGAATGTGTGAGCATGCTGCAGCACAATAACCTCTCTGGGATTAGACAAATAAATGCAAATGAATCATTTAATGCAAACGAATCACTTAAAGGAATAAGTGTTGTTTTATTTACTCCAAAACTACCTAAAAGAATAGCTCTATTGATAGCTTTACTAAAGCGTTTGGGGTTTTTTCTATGTAAAGTTCTACTGTTGCTCACCAATGGCCTCATTCCATCAAAGCTTTAGAAATCTAGATTGTCGGATGTGGGATTTTTTTGTTCAACCAGTGTTTGTTTTGGTTTGTTTGTTTTTAAGAAAAAAGATTAATCACAGAAGATTTGGAGGTGTATCAGACATATGAGGGTTTCTCCTTGTCTAAGTGGTATTTGTCTCTTCAGTTCTTGAAAGGCAGTATTAAGACAGCACAGTAGTGTTTGTGATTCATGGTTGCAATTCTCTTTTTATTGCTGAACACCAGCAGTGAATAGGAGCTGCAGAAGGACACATTTCCAATTACTCTATCTCAGAGTTCTCCGTTGCTTTGTAACAGACACTTCTCTCTCTCTGAAAGTGAGTGTAATGCAAAAGTTTATTAAAAAAAAAAAATATATATATATACACACACACATACGCATACACCAAAGAAAGACATTTTTGTTCTTTTGGCTATGTTCTGTCTTAAAGTTGACTCAGTCTCTGCTGCCTTGTTGCCATTCTTCTCACTAAATGAATAAAGGCAATTTGACCATTACAGGAAAGATATTATGTGAAGCTGTGTCCAAAGAATATTGACTGTTGTTTGGGAAGAGATGACACGTCTCCTGAATCCAAAGTGGTGGTCTCCCTGCACAGCATGACAGAAATGGCTTATCAAAACAAGATCATGAGTCCCTCAGCGTGCAATATTAGGGACTGGAGGGTCCAAGTAGGAAATGGAGAGATTGATTTCTGCTTCCTGAAGAGGAACTTTTTCCTGGACTATGGGGATTTTGGTGAGTTTGGGCCCTAATTCTCTAGTAGGATGGACCAAAGTCTGTTACCTGTGCAGGTGCAGAGCTTGTTGCAACTCAAATGGAATTTCTGGCCCATCAACAGTTACTTGACTATTTCTTCACGTAATAGTGGCAGGGTGGAGAGGAACAACAAAAGCCTCAATTACATTATACTTAAGCATCTCTAACCTTTACCAGCACCAACTTTAAGAGAGATATTTTTAAAAAGCAGGACAGGAAAAACATCAAAATATGCCAACTAAACATTAACACAGGGTACAGCTCCCAGATTGACAGATAAATCAATGCTGGGGAGAAGTCTGGAATAAAGGATCAAAAGCAGACACACTTTCTGAAGAAAGGATGATAACAGTACAGAGCACCATGCACTGAGTGATTTTGATTTAAAGCATTTTAAAAGAAAACTCCATTTACTTTAGACTGACTAAAGTTTATACATTCATGAATGAGTTCTTTATGTATTTAAGAGGGATGACAACAGACAAAGGGAATATTTGATGAATGTTCAGGCAATATTCTGAAAGTCAGAGATCAGTGAGAGAGGACAGAAGATTTTTACTTTTTCTTACAAATAGCTGCATCTGTTTGGCACTTCGTATTTCCATTCTGTGTTCTGGAGTTGTGATAGAACAAGAAAAGGTATTTGGGAGCTGACTGAGGAACTTGAAAAATATAAAAGGTTTAGGAAAGCCATGGCTCACATCCTTTCATAACTTCCTTTTCACCTTGCCCTGTAATGGAGGACCCTGGCTAAGATTAGTAGCTAGCAGAGACAGGACAGCTGTAGGGAAATAAGGCTGTGACTTGAATTCATTGGGAGAAAAGAACAAGTGGGAGAGAACACTGAGGTAGTTTTGATACGTTTTTGTTTTCCAATCTTTTGTTTTTAAGGATTTTGATGGAGATATTTATTTCAACTCTGCCCTGTATCAGGGTCAACAAAAAAAGACTGGACACCTGTAATTCAAGGGCATCATTCTGCAGACTGATATCTCAGCAGTTTGAAGGGGTTGTGTGAGATACGGACCCGCATTTTAGTTTGCCCTTCTGTCCAGGGGTGGTAACTTTGGCAGAAGGATGGGAAAAATAACTGAAAGCAGTAACATCTAAACCACCTCAGCAAAAAATGCTGGAGATCATCTGTTATAACCCATCTTTTCTGCTAAATCAGCGAATCTTGAGGTTTCAGAGAAAGTTCTTGATTGGAGTTTAGCTTGCAGAACAGGAGTCCATGCAACGTATCCTCCAGGTAGATTTTTAATATGATGACCAGTATTATAAGGTATTCAGATTCTCTCTTGGTGATTATTTCTTGTTTTATAACTTTCCTTATGATTTCAAGTATACAGAAGACAGAGTTGCTGGTGAATGGATTATGTTAATAAAGCATCATGGCACTGATGGGAGCAGGTTACCAGACTTTAGGTAGCAGGTATAGAGTCCTCTAGGCCTCTACAGTAGCCTAAGACCTGAAGGCTGTAGCTGGACAGAAGCAAGAGGGCTCTTGGCATTTTGCTGACAAAGGAGTGACTAGGTGACACAAATCAGTGATTACTCTACAACACACTGCAGCAGTTCAGAATCGCTAACAAGCAAACAGATAATATTCCTGGCTGAACTAATGTCAGCAGACCTTATGCCAGATTAAGTAACATTTGCCCATGCCAGAGTTTTACTGCTTCTGCCACTATTTCCACACAGGCCTTTTCCTCTGACCCACTTTCTTTTCTCACAGTGTAATCACTGTAGTCACTGCACAAGGATGTTCTTCCCCTTCTTTTGATGCAAGTTCAATGCAAGCCACTCCACGTAGTGGTACTGCATCCCCTGGATGACACTACCTTTTTCAGTAATCTGAACAGGTGATTTTTCTGCCTAGTGCAGCAAATCACCAGTCTTTCTTCGGCTTTTTCTGTCTTGGGCTGGAAAGAGTAGTTGCACAACAATGTGTGGGATACCTCTGCAATGAGGAAGATAGGATTATTATGGCCCTCTGCTTCTACTTTCTGTAGTGTGTACCCTATTAACAGGGCACATAGTCCTTGTGTCTCTTTGTGTGCTAGGACAGCAGATGGTAGGCAGAAGTCACAGTGCAAGAAAGGCACTAAGGTTGCAAAAGGCTTCACAGAAGCTACATGTGGAGGAGTCATTGCATCACCAAGCTCCTACCAGTAGCCAAATGGGAAATCAAGAATACACCAACTTCCTGTTCCTTAGACCTCAGCTTCTCCGCTCATGAAATAATCTTAAACCCCTCTGTGCTTGTCCATGGTATGTCAAGGGGAGGGATGGCAACAGAGAATGTGTCCTGTGCACGCTGTTCTAGGGCTTGAAAAAACACTCCGATCCGCTGTCTTTACCAGACAGAGATCACAGGGGTGAGGACCCTCCCCCGTGGCCACTGTAACCTCCCCAGCTACAAAGAGTAACTGTTGCTTTGGCAAACAAAGACCTGCGCTCCCACTGCTGCAAACGAGGTAGTTCAGGGCTGCTCTGACAGTGTCGAGATGCCGTTGCCAACATGGGAGCACCTCGTCTCGGACGCAGTGGCCAGAAGGAGCTGGGAGCCACTCAGAACAGCTCATGGCTGGCACCCAGCAATCCGCAGGGAGGGCAAGCAGTGGCCAAGCTGGCAGGCTGTGTAGGATGTCAGCACCATGCCCAAGGCTCGTTCCACTGTGTAAAACCCTCCTGCAGATTTGCACATTTGGCAATGGCCATGCAGAGTGTGACTGTGTTACCAGAGCCATGAGCCGTCCCTGGCCTCGTCCTGTATGAGGCTGCTTGCCTGCTGTCAGCGCTGACTTTGGACATAGGAGAAGGAAAAAAAAAACAGTAACTTTCAATAAGACTTAAGCTTTTCTTACATTTCAAAGTTTTTCATCTTAAAATAAAAAGGTAGCTCCATAGGGCTTAGATGCATCTATTCTGGTAGAAAGGTTTGGCCAGGAATTGCTTACTCCTTCCCATGTGATTCCAGGCTGCTTACTCTCCATTTCTTTCACCTTAAAGTAAAAAGATAGCTCCATAGGGCTTAGATGCATCTATTCTGGTAGAAAGGTTTGGCCAGGAATTGCTTACTCCTTCCCATGTGATTCCAGGCTGCTTACTCTCCATTTCTTTCACCTTAAAGTAAAAAGATAGCTCCATAGGGCTTAGATGCATCTATTCTGGTAGAAAGGTTTGGCCAGGAATTGCTTACTCCTTCCCATGTGATTCCAGGCTGCTTACTCTCCATTTCTTTCACCTGTATCACTCACTCCATATTATACCTAGGATATAGAAATCTAAACCAATGCTTTTCTGATCATATAGTCATTCTTACTGTATATTATTACATATATTTAATGATCAGATTACTCTGTTAATTTAACTTTCCAACACTTTCCATCATGTGACTTACATGATCCTTGTGAACTTTTACATCATAACTTCTGTATTGGAGGATATGCCCAAGCGAACATGGCAAGTTCCTGTCACCCCAGAGAAATTGGACAACTGTGTTACGCTTCTGAAATGTAATTCTGAAGACAAAAAATCATGATGAAAACTACAGTTTTTTGGATTTATATTCATTGACCCCAAAGATAATACCTTTACAAAACTGATTTCTCATTTTCTCTTATCTCAAATCTCTTCCTCCTTCTTCTAGCAGAAACAGTTGTATAGAGACATTACAGTGACATATTGTTATTTCATATTCTGGAAACGACCTTAGATTTTTAGTTGTTCTAAAAGTGTATTAGGTTGGGGGTGGCAAGGTTTTGGTAGCAGGGGGGCTACAAGGGTGGCTTTTGTGAGAAGCTGCCAGAAACTTCCCCTATGTCCAATAGAGCCAATGCCAGCTGGCTCCAAGATGGACCCACCTCTGGCCAAGGCTGAGCCAGTCAGCAATGGTGGTAGTGCCCCTGGGGTAACATATTTAAGAAGAGGAAAAGACTGCTGCACAACTGCAGCTGAAGAGAGGAGCAAGAATATGCAAGAGAAACAACTCTGCAGACACCGAGGTCACCGAAGGAGGGGCAGGAAGCGCTCCAGGTGCTGGAGCAGATTCCCCTGCAGCCTATAGTGAAGACCATGGTGAGGAAGGTTGCCCCCCTGCAGCCCATGGAGGTTAATGGTGGAGCAGATATCCACCTGCAGCCAACAGAGGACCCCATACTAGAGCAGGTGGATGCCTGAAGGAGGCTGTGACCTTGTGGACAGTCTGTGCTGGAGCAAGCTCCTGGCAGGACCTGTAACCTCATGGAGAAGAGCCCACATTGGAGCAGGTTTGCTGGCAGNAACTTTTCCCCAAGTTGAGTCTGTTTTGCCTGTGATGGTAATTGGTGAGTGATCTCTCCCTGTCCATATCTCAAGCCTTTTGTTATATTTTCTCTCCCCTGTCCAACCTAGGAAGGGGAGCAATAGAGTGACTTTGGTGGGCACCTGTCATCCAGGCAGGGTCAACTCACAAAAAAATGCTGAGGGATTAAAGTTGTGAATCAATTTAAGTCAGTGACAGCTTTGCCATTAACTTCACACATGTCAGGATTTTGTCTAGCTGTTCCTAATGCATTTGAGTCAGATTTCCTGTATTATTTAAGCTGTTACATATTTAGGGATACTGGGAAAAAAAAAAAAAAAGAAAATTAAATCATAACTTAACCTTGAGAAGGAAGTATACCAATGTAAAAAGCACGTCTTGTCTGCCTTCTTGTGTTTTCCCCTATTGAAACTGCCCCTTCCTTCAAGTAGAACTCAGCTGATTTAGTGGAGTTTTCCAGCCAGTACATTGTATTAAAGCATACAGACCTTTGCCCACTAGTAGCCAACAACTTATTTTAAAAATCTTCTAATCTGTCCCATGGGACTATTTGTATGGCTAGAATTTGTACAGCTATGGCTAGGTATACAAATGCATGGAAGGTTAGGTCTGTTGGGATGGTTTTGCTCACTTTTAGCTGTTTTGATTGTTGTAATGTTTTTCCAGAGTTCAGCACCAGAGCTAAAATCTTGGACTTGGAGTTTCTTTTGGCAAAGTTTTCACTACTTTCTAAAGTGGGCAACGTATTGCATAAAATAGCCACTTTATAACACTAATTGTAGTTACTTATCAGGTGTCAGTGAAAAAAAAATATAATTGCAGCATTGGTCAGTTGATCCTGTTGGCAGAAAATGATCAAAACTACACATTGCCTTGTTGCTTTCTGCCTCTGAATTAATCACTCCTGGCTTCCTTTACAGTCTGTGAAGAGAAACAGACACTTTTCAGATGTGATTCTTCTGGCCTATTTTAGATATCTAGTTTAGGACAAGATGAACTGCAGCCTAGAAGTGTCTATTTCTCATTGCTGATTATAAAAAGAGTCTAGACATCTCCCAGAGAAGTAGGCAGCCAGATTGCAGATGTTTTTATTTGGCATTGTGTGTCTTCATGTGGCATGGGTGACTAAAAAGGCTTCTAAGCTCTATTTTGTTAGAATTATTCCAGTACAGTAAATTTAAGCCTCACTACTGAAAATGAGAGATCTTTTTATAGGTTATTATTTTGTAGATAGCAATTAACCACTCAGAAGAGCTGCTAGTTTTGCCACGCACACACTCAGCCACTTCATGCTTTAATGTTAAATTATATTTGACATTTAATTTAAGCTCATATTGCCTTCATTCAAAAATAAACCCTACTGCATTAGTAGTGAGAAGGTGGACGGATAATTTTTCTCCCCAAATTCACACTCAGTGAAATCTAAACTGATTCTTCATGCTTAGTTTTTCAAGTACATTATGTGCATTCTTCTGAATATAAGTCTGTGCAATTGCTTCTCAGATGTGAGGGAAAGAAATCAATGCATCTATCTTCATAAGCAATTACAACATAAAAATATATTTTTAATAGGTGCTTTGAAGGCTGCACATACTGTGAGGTTTTTTTGCCTCCTTGAACCGATTGTAATCAGAAGAGACATATAGCATTACTTCTTGGGCAAAACAGCACTGATTTTGTGGTTATACCAATGTGTAATGTAACACTCTTTAGCTCTTATAAATTAAGCAGGATGAAGACTTAGCTGACTCACACACTTGTAATGGCAGGGTATGGAAGGAGGTTCTGCCTGGCGTCCTGCCAGTGATGCTTATCCTACCTAGGTGGGAACAGAGATCTGTCCCACTGGGTCTCTGCTATAAGGCTGGACCTGAAAGGATGCCAAAGGAAGATTGCCTCTTCCTCAGTATGATCTGGCTGGTTTGAGCCATAACTTAGTCCTGTACTTTTTAGGCTCTATTTCAATCCTTGGGTGCATCCCTCTTGCTTTTAAAAGAGCCAAGCCACTCCTTATATCTACCTTTTACTTCATAGCTATGCGCACTCCCCAGAATATTACCATTCCAGGCAAAGAAGCAGAATCTCTTTCTTCTGGAGCACTGCAGTACCACTGAGTGAAGTTTGAAGTCAGTATCCTGAATGCTGGTTCCTATGAAAGACCACACTTAGGAGCACAGTTTATTGAGTCAAATTGGAACTAGGCCATCTACATTCTCTTCATCATGCAGCCCTTCAGCCCATCTTGGCTTCTTCAGGCTTGCTGTGCACACCATGACCAAGACTGCTGGGAAAACTGAAGTCTTCAGCAATGGTGGAACTATTAACGGCGAGGTTTGCAGTTATGGGAAGTGGTGGTTATTTTTGAGGGAGCTAGTCATCCCTGAATATGGCTTTCTTCAAACATTTTCAATGATCATGAGTCTCTGGGTCTTCTAGATATAAACAAAACAACAAAAAAAAAATCCCAACAAAATTAGAACCTCCCAACATCAAATAAGCCAGTGCAACTACAGCTCCTCTGAATATTCATCTTTGCTGTTAAATTGAGCGATTTATCCACCTCGCAAAAGACATTAGCATTAAGGGACATAGTCTTTCTCAGATGTAATTCATTATTAATCTTAATGGGATTATGCTTCAAAGACCACTAAATGCACATCTTCAAAGTACTTAAATTACTCCCTATTATTACTTCTGACAATAAAATAAATAAAGCTTAGTTAAATTCTACATGCTAAACCCAAATTACTTTTTTCTTTTCACTGTGCCAACCAAAGCACAACGGACCATTAAAAAAAAAAAAAAAAACAAAACACAAAAAAAACCCCAAAAAAACCCAACTCAAAACCTTAAGGTTTTGATGGGTTGTGATTAACAAATAGTCATAAAACGCGTATGAAGACATTTGAAAATGCATTTTTTTCATTGTAAATGTATGATGCAGCATCAAAAGTATGATTACAGTGAGAGAAGAATAAATATTTAACATCAGACAAATTTCTTTATTAATATAATTACATGCTGCAAAATGCATTTCCTAATATTGCTTTAAAATAAATTTTAAGAATTCATATTGCGAAGTTAGCATTATCAACAACAGAATCTAGATAATAGGTAAATAGCTCTTTGGGTGACATTTGCTTTAAAAACAGCAGCAAAAGCCAAAATTTCCATTTGTCTCTGTTTTCTAATGCAAATTCTTCATAAGCTTTGCACAGAATAAATATGTTCAATCTGTGCCCTGGCTATATGGAGTTGTGTGAAGGGGAGACATTTTCTGATGTCTGCGCTAATTGCGTTGGAGCTGGACTCTTCCTGGGGGTCCACTAGGCCACTGCATGGAGTCACGCAGAAGGAGCAAAGAGAATATCTTGGACAAATGGTGTAGAACACCACTGCAGATAGACTTGCCAGATGCTCGGGTTATCCCCAGACAGCCCTGGGCTGGGACACGTGTCAGTTGTCCATGCCATGCTGCCTCCTCACCTGCAGCCAGCACCTCCTGCCCACGTGTCTAGGTCCCTTGGCACACTCCCTTCCTCAATACTCGGGGCCTGAACTGAGAAGTGAGCATATTCAGGGCATAAAAGAAACATATCTGCTTTCAGAAACAACAGGATTAGGGCTCAGGGTTTGTGCTACCCCAGCTCGAATCCTGTCTGATCTTGTTCTTCTTTCTATAAGCTGAAAGAGGCTCCACTGCTCTGTTAGTGCACAGTTCAGATCTGTATTTCATAGGTTGTTCAGAATGGAGTGATCTTCTTTAGCCTTTTAGCAAGTCTCCACAACATGTCATTTAATTCTGCACTCCCCATTAGGGGGACTTCAAGGAGTGACATCTGACACTGGGGATATACACCATCTATCAGGAGGTTCATCTCTGCTGGGGCATCTGTCATCCAAATTCATGGCCTGGCTCAGGAACTGTTCTTTCAGGCCTCCTCTGCTTATGGAGGCCTTAAAACTTCAGCTTTCCCTCCATGCCTGGGGCACTGCTTGCTCTGTGGTATCTCTAACCCATACAAAAGACACATATGCTGTTGGCTGAGGTTACGGGGGTGTTTGACTCTGTCTGTCTCCTTTTATCCCCACTTCAGTTACTTCAGTCAGCTCTGCTAGGTCCCCTGTTCCCTTGCCTCTCACAGAGTGCTTGGGCTTATGTCCCTCTTCCCATCACCATCATCTTCTATCTGACTAGGAGTCAGTTCATTTGGAAAAGAACTGTCTTAAAATTTGTGGGGAGGCATCCATACAGGGATATTGCTGTTCTGGAAGATGTCCACTGGTGCCATCAGTCAGTTTTTTTGGCATTCTTTGGCATTCAGGCAATTGCAGAGGTATTTGAAGCAGTGGGTCTACTAAGCAGATGGTAGGAGTCCTGCTTTCGGTTTTCCAGATTCCCTCTCCCAGTAAATACAGGTGATTATAAATGTTGATGATTATTTTCCCCTGGCTACCTGAGAACATAAAAATGTCTTTCTTGGACCGTGTAAGCCTGCATCCAACTGCAGGCAACAGCAGGATGGAGTAAGGCCAGAAAGTAGTGACACTTTCCTGATGTATTTCCCCAGCTTTCGGTGATTTGCAGTCCAGGGACTTCCTGAACCACAGATGGTATCTTTGTGTTTAATAGCCTTTGATACATTTTTCTTCCTTCAACTTGCCTCCAACGTTCCCCTTGAAATTGTGGAGGAGAGCAGATGTGCCATTCCCAAAATTCATCATGTTGCATTCAATAAGAAAAATGACACCAAGCAGAGTGTAGATCCTCCAAGTCTCATTTCTTTTATTATACATTTACAGTAGTCAGGGCTCTCAAACTTGGTGGAAGCAGATGCAGCAAGCTGTAGTCTGATTCATTTTGCCACCACTGGGACACAGATGGTCTTGCCTGTTGGTTAAACTCAGTTGAATCAAAGTGAAAGAAGTCAAGACAAACCTTCAAAAACAAAACCAAGAACTGGAGAAGTCATGAAAGAGTCAAATCAAGGGGCAATTCAGGAGCCTGGTCTGAGCTGAGGATTTCAGATACCAGCAAGATAACATGAGGTCTGGGAACAAATGCAGGCAGTGCAGGAACAAACGTAAGGATGACGGCATGGAAGACAGGACAAGATGTAAATTCCAATGACAGATGAGCAGGGCTACCCGCAAGAGGAAATATCAGTGTCTGAAGCTAGCAGTCAAGGCATCATCAGATTTCAAAGCAGGACACAAATTCCTAGGGTGATCTTCACAGAGATATTTGTTTCGTGTTTGTCTGCTAGTTTAAAATTGTGTTTGGGTGACATCCACTCTACCTAACTTCATAGAGAGTGACTGGCCACCTGGAAAGATGTGTCAGCCCCAGCTGGGCATTAGGCTGCTCTTCACTATCCTTACACACAGCCTTAAGCTTAAGTAAATCCCCATTGATCTGGAGTGCAGATTTGTCTTTAGGGCTGTGGCTTCAGTGGGGTTTCCAGCTACAAGCCCACATTTGTAATGGTTGCAACTGAGTTAGGCAGCAAGGCTTGATTTAAGTGTTAAAATAGGTATCATTCTCCAAGTATTCGTCACCCCATGTCTCAAGTTAGGATGAGTTGCCTGTGCCTACCAGCTCTTTAAATCAGGAGTTGGGCATGTTTGTGTGAGTTTTGGTGCTGAGATCAGATTGCTGAGATTGAACAGTTTAAGTATGGCACATGAGGCTTGTCTCTGTTTACACAGATTTCATCTGAACCAAGTGGCTTAAAATATTTTAGATGTATTAAACTATCCAAATGCATCTATTAGGAACTGCTGTGCCAAGACAGAATGGAAGTATTAACAACTTCATGGATGCCTGTCCAGACTTAGGAACACAGTTGTGGTGGCTGAAGTTGATGTAAAACAGAATATGTTTCTTAAAAATCACCTTACATTTCTACTTTTTAAAATTTGGTAAGATTTATTTTTATTGTACATTTATTTTATTTTTTTTATTTTGCAACATTTTAGCTGCAGCATGAAAAAAAGAATTTTGGTCCACTGTACCACCTTTGGCTTTATCTTTTAAGTGATTCCTGGGAGGGAAACAGGTCCTGATACAAACATTAAAACTGTTTTATGTCAGTCATATATGTATGACTATTTTGTGTCAGGTCATCTAAGAATTTACATTTTACCACATAGAGTGTAACTGAGGTGTCAAAATCACAGAGGGAAAAACTGCTATTAAAGAACTTCAGTGAAAGTTTTGCATTTATTTTAGGCAAATGGAAATATGCACAATGCATAGAGCTGAACAGCTGTTGTACACAAGATTGTTAACAAATTTGAAGAAAAAATGCATTATTAGGAAGGCAAGAACTACGAAAGTGGGATCGAGCTTTCTTATCTCTGGATATTTATAACTTCTATAAATGTTAGAGGCCAGATAATTGACTTTTATTGGTAATAGCCTGAACTGTATTACAATGTGCATACATAGTTGTTATGGCTATATATCAGCAAGCTGCCACACCAGGTCAGACCTGGTTATATGGATGATAATGCGGTAATATGCAGGCTCAGGAGTTGTCTTCGGGTAGGACCCTTTGTGTCCTTTTCTTATAAAACATTTAGATATATATAGTCAACTGCTATAATCAGTAACCATAAAACATCTAATCCAACAAGACACTTAGCATCTTCAGTGCAATCACTATTCAACAAATAGAAATTGAAAAAGACATTTTTCTCCTACAAAAATTTTCCTTTCTGATGCATCCCTTACCTAGAGCACGTAATGGTGAACCAACAGTGCAAGAATATTATGCAGCTTAGTTAAAATTGTGCCATATTGTGGTCTATGCTGTAGTTTCGCTGTTATTTCAAGGGACAGGGCAATTAAGATTGCTCGTCTCTGTTTAAAGATTGCTCCTCTCCACTGTTAAAAACAGCCTACTCCAGTAAAGCCATGCATACGCTGAGGTTTTTCTATACTGATTCTTTCCACATTAATATTTTCAGTATACACTTAAATGTTTCTGATGAGAAAGTGCACCTAAACTTCTTAGTGCTTCAAAACCTATGGGTCTGGTGCAGTTATTAGTATTTTAGCACAGCATAACTTCTCTGATTTGTTACTTCTAAGATCTTCCACTGTGTAATGCCAGGGAGCCTTATCTGCTGGAACTTGTGGTCTTTTCTTAGAAATGCTTTAAGAAACACAGACTCTTTCTTTGTACCTTAGTGCTTCATACTTCTGGGGTATAGGAGCTGAATATTTTCATTTTAAAAATGCCTAGGTCTAAATGAGCAAGCTTTCACATAAAATCAGAATAGAAAGCTACATGATCAGAAACACATTTTATACAGTATCTAGCAAAGCAAAAGAAATTCCACAAATGTATGGGAAGAGCGGGACTGTCACTGCATTGGACCTATGGGTATGGCCATGAGTAGTTGATGTAATATTTGGGCTTAGAGTTCAATACCACATCCTATGCATGAAGGAAGGCTGAGAGAAAATCTAGAGGTGAGAGGAGAATTCCTCCATTTCTGTTTGTCTTGGTATCTATAGAGTTGAGGTTAGATCCAGCAGACCCAGTTGATGGATGATTGTACCTGAAAGAATTTGAGAAGCAAGCTATTTTATTATAAAAAAATATTTTGTCTCCAGTGGTAAACCACACTCAATGCAACCATCAGTCTTAAGGAAAATTTTACAGCTTCTGATCCAGAGCAATCTAGACTTCTCATTTCTAATTCTATATGTTCTAAGTACACTGTATCTATACAGTTTAAAATTAAGATAGATTTTAAATCTAAAAATAAGGATGAGGTTTTGAATAGTCTCAGAAAAGAACAAGTTATTTCCAGACCTCATTCAACTTTTATGATCACTTCCATGTAATAAATGAAAGTTCTCCTAAAAATACTGATGTACCATTACCTAATTAAACTATTCCATGCAGTACAACCTTAGAAGCCTGGATGCTTCTAGATTTAATCTCTAGAACATATACCTTCCCACAGACAGAGCACGGAGTTAGGAGAATACCTAATTCTAAAAAGAGCTGCAACTGAAATGATATTGTTTCTTATGCTGATACAGATCAGTCAGTATGGATGAAAATGGAAAAGGTCAACTCAAAAAAGAGGGAATTTGTCTTCTTGCCACCAACCCTCATTTGCATTCCAGTTGAACCTATTTTGAAGATTTTTTTGTGCATCTAATGAACTGTTGTATGGACCTGTACAGAGGTGTGAATTTCAGAAATGTCCTGAGGGGTCAGTGGAATGACAACATCTTTCCTGGGGACAGGATTCAACCTTTCTCAGGGACTAGACAGAGGAGACTCGATATCTGATTATGTGGCACAAATCCCCATGTTTAACTTGAGCTTTGAATCAGGCAAGGATTAACACTCAAAGCACCATGTGCTGGTTGATTGTTAGGACTAATGCTGTTAAAAAGTAATAGTGCTCAAGCTATAAATGGATGCAATTTAATGGAGCCTTATCCGGGGCTGCATCAAGCGAATTGTGACCAGCAGGTGGAGGGAAGTGATTCTCCCGCTCTACTACATTGTCATGAGAACCTACCTGGAGTAC
>VZTL01004919.1:7653-29937 GCA_013400535.1 Scopus umbretta
ATGGCCCGTCCCCGCGGGGACAGCACCGACCCCGGGCTTTGGCTGCCCTGCCGCTAGCCTTGCGGTGCACGGCCGAAAAAGGCAGGGCAGCTTGCTCCTCTCCCTCGCTCTTTGAAGCCTGCCGGGTGTCGTCCTGCCGCTCTGAATCATGCCCCTGTCCCCCCCGTAGGCGTATCCCTCCGCGGAGGCTGGCGGAGCGGCATGATGCAAGGCTTGCTATTTATCTTCCGCGTCTTCGTCGCGGTGCGTGCCTGAGGCGTGAGGGTGCCGCCTGGGGCAGCGCTTATATCGGGCCGGAGTTAAAGACAGGTCATTCGGGAAAGGGCAGGTGCTGCGAAAGGGAAGAATGGTTTGAAAAATGTCCCAGGCTCTGTGAGGTTAGCGGCACCACAGCAGGTCCGAAAGTTAGGCTGGTCAGGCAGAAGAAATCCAGGTCCCAGTCGCCGGGGGACTAGCGGCAGAGTTCGCGGATGAAATGGAAATCTGGGTCAAAACAGGCCTTGCCCAAGATCCCCCCGAGGAAGTACGTGGCGTAGCCAGGAAGAGAATTCCGTTTCGGTGACTCTCCGGCAGGACTCGGAATGCCGGGCGCCTTCGGCGGCCCGCGCCGCTCTCGTTGCCCCGTGGCTGCCGGTGCCGCCGTGCAGCCTGCCCCCGGGCGCCAGGGACCCGCCTGCCTCCGCGGGCTGCCGTCCCTCCTGCGGGAGGCCTCTCGCCGGCTCGGTCTCTGCGGGTTGGTTACAACCGCTCCCCCTCGGGACTACCGTGTTCGTGTATGGCATGGTTTTACTCTCCTGGTCGGAGTTGCGGATATACGCCTAGAGAAGGTCTTGTTACGTAACAGCAAGACAATAAACAATGGCTGCGACATGGCTACGCAGTGCGGACCGGTCCTTCAAAATTACAGTACAGTCAAAATGCCGAGGAAACAAAGATGAGGTGGGAAGGGAAAGACTGCCGTTTGTTAATGTGAAGAGTATGGCTTCCACATTGGTTCAGCACAGTTTCAGCCTTATTTCTCCTCCTAAGTATTTCCTTTGCCCGACGAGGACAACCTCTAACGTTAATATGTGGGGGGGGTTTCCATTCTGTGACAGTTAAGATCAAGTCACCTTGAAAAGGTTTAGTTTTGACTCTTGTAAAAACAGTTTGCAAAACTACAGTAAAAAGTACATTTGTACTGAAACGCAGAGTTTTCATTTTGAAAATATTACAAGAGTACTTTTCAACAAATTCAGTGCTGTTTTCAAAAAACAAACCTTTCTCCACAAACTGGTTTTGAGGAACTGGCATTTCTTCTTCCAAGGAAGAAGAAAAAGAACTACTTTTACTGTATCCATTACTGCAGACTGCTCTAGATTAACTTCTCTAATCACTGCTTTTGGGCCTCCTCTGATACTGGCCTTATGCTTACGGCAGCCCTGGACCACCAGCCTCTTCCCTTCTTTTCATCTGAGTTGCTACTAATGCACTTTTTTATCTAAAAGTTGGGAAAGTGCTGACTCGCTCTTACTTGCTGTTTAGTCCGGCACAGTACGCTCAACAAAAAATAAAATTACTCTCCTACCAAGTGATCTCAAGTCTCATGTTAAGTGGCTTTACTTTACACCGCTGTGAGCTTATAGCTACCATGCACTAGCATTGGTATATTGCTAGTTCTAACTTTATTACTAAAAGCTAAAAAGTCTGAGCCTTCTTTTTGCGCAGATGTATGGCCCAATGGGGATATCTGCTATATAGAAATTCACCCGTGGCTCCTCCCTTCATGTCTGAGGTCTGTTCTGTGACTGTCCAAGGTGGAGACAATTACTGCTTTTTTAGTGCAAATTTTCTATTTCCATGCGTCATGGACAAAATGAAGTTTCACTAAAAACTAGCCTTTGAGCTTACACAAAGAACTAATTTAGAGGTTCGTTAAGTGCTTACAATGTTAATACGAGGTGGGTCAAAGCCAGAAGGAAGGTAGGCGGGTGGAGAAGGACAGGTTAGCATGGGAAGAGCTAGCCACCCTACTGCTTAACTGGGTCATCTCATCTATCTCACATACATATCGTACGTATCTTCTGTTAGTCCGGCAGTGAAGTAACGGTTCTTGTGCAGAAGAATGATTGCCCTTGTTGGAAAGTTCACGTCTGTTGTAGCGTGGTAGCAGCCTTAAACACATCTTACACCAGCCACAACAACATGAAGGCCCCTGAAATACGCTGTGCAGAGAAGAGCTCAGCATTATCCAAAGCAGTCATTTACTGTTTTTTTTCTGAGGTCCTATCAGTCCTCTGATTTACTGATGGTATCGGTAAATAACAGTGGAAGTTGCTCGGGTGCCTGCTAATCCATACAGACTATTTTCACCTGAACGATATGTTGCTGTCTTTCTGTCAGCACAAGAAGGATGACCCTTTTCATTGACGTGTATCTTGAAGGTGGCAACAAATCTTTATTTAAACACTGGGTTTATAATCTGATTTAGCACTTACCTTAATCACGTGAAGAGCAGCAGAAATTTGAAGCAAGTGAACAGGACATTACATTAGAATCAATCTAAATTGATGTTTTTCTAATCAGGCCTTTAAAAGCAGAACATGGCTCTTGTTTAACTTACAGAAGAATATTCTCTATATACTTATGAGAATATGATTTTTTTATTTGAAATGGTGACTTTTTCCTTGGTGAGGCTTGATTATGCTCCACCAAAGCCAGGAACCAAAAACTTTTTTTGAAAGTAAGCATCACTTCCAAGGAATCATACATACGTATTTTCAGGTCTTCCTTACATATTCCCTCACCCCCCGCAACCATCAGTGATATTTGGCCATCGAAAGACACAAACATGAAGCAAAAAAGCATTTTTATCACAGCAGGAAACAGAATGACTGCATCCTGGCCCGCAGAGCACCTAAATGCCTGACTGCAAACACAGGGGTAAGCATTTCGGGGCTTGACCTCACTGTAAGGTCCTACTGTGGAGAAAAAGAAAGAAAATAGCATGTGCATATTGTAGTGGGGAAAACAGTGAGTCCTCTCCCTTTAAAGCCCGGGATCGGGGAGAGGGCTTTTTTTTTTTTTTTTTGCCTGCCACCTCTCCCCCCCCCCCCCCCCTCCTTTTTTTTTTTTTATTTCAGTAAGTGCCTGCATCACTTTGCATGTGATGGTTGCTTTCAGATTTGCATGAATGACATGTGACAGTGTAACCATGTGTATAAGAGTTCCCTCACTTTCCCATGTTACTCTTTTGGGTGATACAGTAAACAAATTGTTCTTTTCATCACAATTTCTACAACCTGAGAAAAAAAAAAGTGTGTTTTTTGTAGCAACACAGAGATATGCATCAGCAAAACAAGCATCCAGTGAATGAACTTTGGGGTGTTTTTGAATATATCGTATTAAGGATTCTGCCAAAAGTAGTTCTGCCAAAAGCAGAACGGTACTCCGAATCACTGAAAGAACAACAAAGCTCAGGACAACCAGATAAATGTATACTTTTAGTGCCTTAATCCCTCCGCTCTGAATCAAAACAATAGCTGACTGATATGTGTACAAGTTTCACGGATTACAATAGGTATAGGGACAATAGGGTCCTGTAAAAACATGATAAGTATTCAGAAACATGATTTACCAGGGTGCTATTACATTTTTCTTCAAAGAAACAGAACAATTTCAAGGCACACTGTTTCACACTTTTTTCTATCCAATTTGGGACTTTTTCTTTTCTTTCCTGCATGTCCTGGACAAAGAAGCAGCTTGTTTTTATCTTCCTCCATCACTGCTTCAGAGGACTTCAGGGAGAGGTGTAACTCAACAAAATAAAGCTACCAGCATATCAGGTAGATCTGTAATTTTGGAGGGGTTTTTTGTTCTCCTTTCTTCCTTCTAAAGAAATACGTAAATACTATCTTTTTTTTTTTTTTTTTGGTAGGAAAAGGAAGATGGTTGGGTTTTATTGTTTGTTTGGGTTTGGGGTTTTCTTTTTGCATGGTGGAGGCAGTGGGGGTGGCTGAGAGGCCTGGGGGTGCAGTGAAAGGCTGCAGAGGGGAAGGGCCAGATGGAGAACAGGCAGCACAAAGTTATTTGCTTGCTCCCTCATGGAAACTCGTTGCTCAGAACATTTGGCTGGGGCTGTGTTTAAATTTCATTTCCCGTGCATTTAAATGCCACCACAAATAGAGTGAATGCTAAAATATGACAGTCTAAACAATTCAACAGTTTCACAATTAAAATAGACTAAAGTACTTTCAAATATTCTTGCAAGCAGGAAGAGGGAGAGATGTTAAGGTACCATCTCAACCCTGTTTTCTCTTAGTGACCTAACAGACAAAACCCTTGCTGGTGGGCACAGCTTAGCCCATGCTCTCCCTTAGAGCTCCGTGTATTGCTTCCCGTGCCGTCAGCCAACCCCACAGCAGACTCCACCACCACCGTGTTGCACAAGATCTGCCCCTAGCGCCGGCAGACTCGGAGTGGACTGTTTACAGGCAGCGTGCTGAGGACTGGCAGGAGAGATGATGAGGTTGCTGTAATGAGCGCATCATGTAGTGGCACATTTTAAAAACAGGTCTAACCAGACAATGCACATAATAACCCAAATTAATGCTGCCCAACCAGCACTGGCTTCCCTTTCTGTATCTGACCCGCTTCAAGACTGTTGGAGTAATAATGAGGTCCTTAAGAGACTAAGTCAAGTCTCGGTTCAAGCGCAAACTCGTGTCTCTAAAGCACGCCTTTGACGGTCATCTTGCACAATATGACTGCAAAATACACCGGCAAACTGATGGCCTGTGATTCACCAGCACTGCAGCTTCTCTTATGGCAGCAATTGCTGTAACTACTCTACCATGAGCTTCTTTCACACCCTACCTTGGTCTCTGACAAACAAGGACTACAGCAGTAGAATGTGACTGTATAAATGCCTGTCCTCACTACACTGCTACTGCTAGAACAGGGGATGCTATCACACTGAGCAAAGGCAGACTCTTTTATGTTACAGCCCCATTTTCTAATTGTGAGACCACTGCCTCACTGTCAAGTCGGGAGGTTTTACAGGCTTTCAGTAGTGTGACAGGAGATTTGGTTGGAGTAAATCTTTTGTGCGACGCTTACATTACAAAAAAAATCATGCTCCAGCAGTTGCAACCAACAGCGAAAGCTGCAATGGTGCGGTTGGACAAATGGTTCAGGTTCAGAAATTTTTCCTACCGCATCACAACAGTCTGCTCTGAGAGGGGAAGAAGTGTGTACATAGTGTGTCAGAAGATGGCCTGAAAGAGCCAGATGCTTCAAAACACTCAAGGCAAATTTTCAGAATTAAAAAAAAAAGTTTCTCTTACAAACCACAGAAGAAAATATTGTGCATAAACCCAAGTGAAAGTTAAAAGGTTGTGCTAGTACCATCATACTACACAAACATCTACCAAAAGGTTAGGGGTGATCTGATCTTAGTGTATAAAGCACCCATGTGGGAAAGTGGATTCTGAGAGTACTGCCATTTAAATCAAGTAGGAAAAGACAGCTCGACAAAATCGTTGGAAAGTGAAGCAAGATCAAAAACAATGCAATGCCAAAGGTAATTATTCCTTAAAACTATTTACCTACAGATGCGACAGATCCTTCATTATTCAACCTGTCAAATGAAGCTCAGTAACTCGCTGAATACCAAGTCAGAGTCCAAATGGGGTGAGTTTTGTCAGGACTAGCTAACACCACTTTCTTCCAAAACAGAAACTCCAGATTTCCTGAGGCACTCACTTCAGTAGTAATACCATCAGCAGCTCTCGGCACCGTATACAGGTGGGGGTGGGTAATACAGCTATTTGGCAGCATTCACCCACCGCTTTGCTGTGCCACACACGATGCTGGTGGAGAATGTGTGCTCTGAGACGGCTGACAAATTTTTATTCTTATGAGATCTAGTTTCTTGGTACCAATTCTGTTTCTTTGGGACTGGAGGAAGTTGCTTTGAAAGTTGAGGGAGAAACACATTTCAAAGGTTGCACGGTTACTCTCACCAGAGATTACTTTATTTGTGGCTGTTACTGACTTTCATGCCTCAGCTATTTTGACGTTTCCTGTTAGCTCGGTGAGAGAATTGGTCGCCTTGCATACTTAAAATGCCTGTACATTTGTGGCCTTTCAAATTCAGGTAAAAACTCTAGGTTTCCCACATGGGAGTTTCCTCCTCCTAAAATATATGCATCATTTTAGAAGTTATTTCTGCACAGGAGAAATCTCTAGCCAGCTGTAGTTTGCATACTTTCCAGGTCCTTTACACTGCTGTGGAAAGCCTTGGGCAGCAACGTGACTGATCTTCAGTCTCGGGTCAGGTATTTACTGGAGAAGCAGCTGTGCCAGTTTAACATGTGACTGACATCCAGATGTTTGCCATCACTTTGCAGCAGCTGTACAGTCAGGCCTATTGCATAGTGGAGAAGACCGTATTAAAAAAATCGGTATTTAAATTCCAGCGGAAAGTCAGGTGGGTAAACTCATGTCATTCCTACCAGCACTTACTAACCTGCTGCCTTTGCTCTGAAAGACCTGAGGAGTGCCCAGGTGATTTATTCTGACATCTGAGCTGTACCAGGAAGAGAGTGATTTCCAGTTCATGGGTGGGACATCTTCAAGTGCCACAAAGCCATTCTACAATGGCTGCATGACTGTAGCCTCAGAGAGCAGTCATCATTTTAGAGGCCGCCGGTCAACATTCTCTTCCAGACCTGGTTTCACAGGCTAAAGATGCCAGGCATCTGCAATTGGCATTCCCAGAAATCAGGGCTCTTCCCGTAGCGCCATAAATTGGAACTGTGCTGCTGTTTTCTTCATCTGTCCCAGACAAAGCGTGCTGGTTAGTGCAAGCCTTGGTCAGCTGTTTGAATTAATGCAGTGGAACTTGCTTGAAGCAGCGTAGCATGCGTTATTCCCCTGGCTACACCTTTTCGGCAGAGTTGTGCCGGCTGTAGCTCCTGGATATGGTGAAAATGCAAAATTGGAGATAGAGGGAGCAAGACTTTCAGCAGCCAAAGGTGTTTGCAAAGTGGTAATGGCACATGACCACCAAGTATTTAAGCACGTTGCATAGTACAGTTGTCCATCTCTTTAGTTCTGCGTAAAAAATGTGAAACATCCATGAGAAACACAACTGTCCTTCAGCCATTAAACGGCTCTCAACTCACAAGGTTGAGTTCAATGCAAAAAGTGATCTTTTAACAGATTTTATACCATGACAATAAATTCAGACAATACGCCTCTTTAAACCCTAAGATTATTGCTACTAGCTTTACTACACTGTTAATTAAGGGCCAACAGGAAAGACTCATATCTGGCAGCAGACAAGCACAAAAAACCAGACAGTCTTCTGCAAAAAACGCTCACAAATCGTATAGATACAGCAGGGTATGGGGAAGGTGTGGCAGGAAGGACGGTGTGTTTTCAGGCATGGGATTATGGTTCTTGGACTTTCAGTCTGAAAGGAGACCTAAAGCAAATGAGAAAAAAAAAATAAATCTCATACCAGATATCTTGAACCTGCTGTGAACATGCACGAGATCCCCTATGTATGCATATGTCTTTTATGCAGAGCGTCCAGTGGGCTTGGTAAATCAGGCCTGCACGTGCTGAGCCTGGCTTTTTGAACAGTCATGATGTGGATGCGAGGTCAGGGTAAGCTTTTGATGCCAATGAGGTATTTGTTTTACCTTCAGGAAATACCTAAATAAATAATGTCCTGGTGAGAGGGCATGGTATGGTAATGGTAATACTTGGTAGCACAGACCCACTTCCATGAAATGGCTACAGTTTCTCAAGACATTAAAAGATAAAGTACAGAAAAACCAAGATCATAATGGATGAAGAGCTACATGCACTAGAATAAAAATCTGTATGCAAGACCGTTTTTCCCAGGATGGGCTTATCAGATGTATGGCAAAATCTTCCTAATACAAATGCAGTGTATATTAACAAAAGTTCATTGCTACTGACATACTTTACGCAAGCCTGCTGTGCTGATAAAAAAAAAGATATTTGAACAAACAGTAACAGCTTTTCCAGGTGGTAGTCAGGTTGGCAATCACATTTCTTAGCGTCTCTTTCTGACCAAAATTCTTTCTAGGGATTGAAATCAGTTGTGGCCAGATCTCACAGCGTATTTGGCTCCAGCTACCTCTCTAGGGGATGTTTTATTCATGTCATTACTAAAATCACTACTTCAGTTTAAAATGTTGTTAAGAGAGTCCACAGATTCTGCCCATATAGCATAAGGCAAGCAATATTCCTCAGATGAGCTATGTTGCGCCTAGCACTCTTGAAAATAATTTTTTATTGCACATAGCCATGATATTCCTTAATTTGAGCAAACAGGAACTTTGATACCACTGTAAAGAAAATCTGAATCTGTAAAACGCTTCTGTTTCAGCATGGAGAAAGAATATGAATAGTAATACGAGGCAGGCAAAAAGAACTATTTCTGGAATATAATTTTCTTCTTCTCAGTTCAATGGGATCCAGCCATGTCTAGCTGGGAGTGGAGGAATAAAAAACATCCTGCAAATTACTTAACTATAATCTCCCTTTCCTACTTTCTGTTTCTTCTAATTGAGGAGTTGTAACAACTAGGGATAAGCACATGCTATCATCAGAAACTTTTTTCAACAGATAATATGGATTCAGTTATATGTTTCATTACTTTCTGTTGGTTGCAGGACTGTAGTATAAAAAACAAGGTGAAAATACAAAACAATCACAATATTCTGGCATTTTCAAAATGATTCATTTTTTGATCAACATTACTTTACATTTCCTTCCATTTTACTTTAAAGGTCATTGTAAGGGATATTTCTGACGTCTCCGATATGCGGGGCAACTGTGTGGATACACATCTATTAGAAACACTTCCCATTCGTTTGCCTGTGAAAAAAATAATAAACACTTGTTTATTGCTAAGGATGCAGCCCCTGTTCCCTGAGTCACTGAGCAAATATTTCCTCCAAGTTCAAGAGGTGCAGCAGCAGGGCCAGTCCCCTCCTGGGAGGGCTGTCGGAGCAGCACCAGGCCGGCGGCGCCTGCGGTCGCTGACTCGCCAGGAGGCAGCAGGGCTTCCTCCCCTGGCACCCCTCTCCCCGGAGCCTTGAGTCCTCCTGGAGGGGTGCAAGGGGGGCTGGCACCCCCTGGGTGGAGGGGTCCAGCCCCCGTGTGTCTCTCAGCAGCAGATTAGCAGAGGAAGGGCCACCTCCACCTTCCCACCGCCCCGTGCAAACGTGCAGCAGCCACCTGCGGGGAGAGGCCAAGGTACGCCAGTGCCCCGGCTTGCCTACTACCGCCTCTGCTCCCTCGAGGGTCCGACCAAGACCAGGCTGACCTACAAGCCTGGCAGCCAGGTCTTGGACCCGACCATGTCTGAGCATGTCCAGTGCCAGATCCAGGCGCTGAGCACTTTCCAGGTACACACAGGTACTGAGCAAGGTTTCCTTTTTTTTTTTTTCTTTCATTTTCTAGAACATAATCTTTGATCTAGGCACCCAGAGTTCCACCCAAAAAAGGCCAGTGTCCTTTTGTGACCTTGCCATCTATCTGCCTGCCTTTAAGAAGGCTCTTAATTAACTTGCAAGGGTTTGGGTTCACCTTAGCTAAAGACCTTCAAGGATCCTCCTCCTCAAAGATTTCCAATTTTCTTTTATTTTTTAAATCATGTAGGCATCTTAGCAGAACAAGAATTTAACAAATGTGTGCATTCATAAAATTCATGTGGGATGAATGTCAACTGCTAACCTTGTCTCTAGTACTGGATTGTTCAGGAAAATAAAAGCA
The DNA here is from genome assembly GCA_013400535.1 of Scopus umbretta. Lineage (NCBI taxonomy): Eukaryota > Metazoa > Chordata > Aves > Pelecaniformes > Scopidae > Scopus > Scopus umbretta. The sequence continues at coordinate 17,449 of VZTL01004919.1, forward strand.
AGTAAATTCTAGGATAGTCCCAACGTATTTTAGAAATAACAGGAGCAACGCTTGTGCTATTTTAGCCATTTTATTGTCAAAGTGCTATCACAGTTTAGCAACTTCTAGACATCAGGCAACAGTTCAGCAAACCTTGCTTAGTTTGCAGATTTCTTAAAACCAGGAATACCAAAGATTTTTCTTCCGCCAAATTAAGTGAAGTCAGCCAAATGGAAAGGTGTAAATCCTGTCCTCTTGTGTACTCCGTGGCTCTAGCCGTTCTCAGGACCTGGCAGAGATTGAAGTTGCCTGCTTTTAGCAACTAGAAGAAGCATGAGGCAGAATGCCAGCTTCTAAATGAAACAAACAAAAATCCTTTTCTCATTAACTTTTAAAGACACATATATTTCTTTCACACCTAGTGCTCAATATATGCTCAAGTTTAAGTGAGTGGCTGGAAAAGTACCAAAGACTTAGATATACTTACACTGCTAAAAGAAAGACTGCATTTTTGAACGCATCCCAAGGATCTATGAAGATATCCCTTGCTCCCTCTCTGGGCCAGCTGGACTATTAGGAGTTGGGAAGATATTTGATCAGAGTGGAAAGTCCTGAAGATCATTTCACAAGCCCCATCAATCAGCCTAATGCTGGCCCAGTTGCCGTAGCAGAAACACGTCAAAAGAATTTTTCAATTAGTTAAAAGGGTGATTAATTTCATTGTAGATTTTCACTCAGGGAGAGTGGCATGGGTTTGTTGGGGTTTTTTGTGTTGGGTTTTTTTTTTAATTTTTGATTTAATGCTGCTTTCATATTTCAGAACTGCCCTGGACTTCAAGGACTTATCCCAATGAACAGTCAGACATCAAAAAAAGCCCTTATTCAAATACATCTGTTATACTTAATAACATATTCCAAACACTTCTTCACCATGCATAAGAGCACACATATATAAATGCATTTCTGAAAGGGGAAGAAATGATTAAAAGTGACTTGTTTATTGAAGTTTTGTGTAATGCATAGCTGGTATACCATATACAGGAGCTGTGGTGTTACTTAACACATACACTCAGGTCCCAGTAAATACAGTACCAGGCTGTTTAAAGAGTGACATATGGTGCTTACTAACAAGAAAACATGTATAGATGCCTCTGAGAAGAAATGCTGTGATATTCCAGAGTTACTTTTTAGTATTTGCAGGAAAGCATCCAGAAAGAAGAGAGGAGCATCAAAGTCTGGCTCTGCATACCTTCTGCCAAACTCCTAAAAAACTCACTAGGAAGCCAGTATGGTCTGAAGTGGGCTAAATAGCTGAAAAAACATGTGGTGAAATAGATGAAATTCTTTCCATAGGGAAAATTAATTTTCTAGTCGTATCTCTCCAGAGCCCAAACCATTAACACTCTCTGTCTCTCTCATGTCCTCTTCGACTTCTCATCTCTTTCCTAGATATTCGCCACCAAAAGAAAAATCCAAGCCAGCCATGCCTGCCTAGAAATCTACACCATACCAACCAATCCGCTATGTATCTCTGCCAAGTTCTTTCCACGCATGTCAGCATTAGCTTATGACATTATTTTTAGGATTTTTCCCTTCTGATCGAAACTCTTGCACCAACCTCTGTGACTTCCTCCTGTGCGCAGCTGCCCCAGCCATCAAGGTCTTTGAAGCTGCCGCAGCCCTGAACGCAAACCGAAGCAAGGCAGGAGACTCAGTGCTGCAGAGTCATTACTTGTGCCGGGTCTTTCTTTAAAAATATACTTATACATATATACACACACACACACATATATGCACGTGTATATGTATTTTTTCTTATTCTCAGTAGAGAGTTTTAGTTTGCTTACCAACAATACATAGCTTAAGACCTACCTCCTCATGCATAGTAGCATACATGTTACTGACACATATCTCAGTGAGGCCCTCTAAACTTGAAACTTAAACATTTAATTAAAAATTAATATGCCTTTCAGGCCTACTTGCACGTGAAATCCTTTGGAGCCCAGCGGCTGCATGTGATGAGGCGGTGCCAAGCTGGCTGTCAGATGCACACAGTACTTGATCAGACTCATTGCTGACAGGAGCTTCATCCAAGGTCTCGTTTCTGCAGCCATAAAGAAAAAAGACACTTCCTTTAGGCTGGCAGTAATTTAAACACTAAAGCAGGATTTTTATTCACAGTGTTTTCTCCTTGGTATTACGCGATGGGCGGAATGCAGAGGATTTTGCTCTGTGTTTTAATGAAGACCTGTGGCAATGGCAGAAATTGTCATTCAAGGATTTCCCAGGCCTGCGAGAATGACTTGGCTTGAAGGATTGTGCGTCCAAACACACAGATTGCCCAATAAAATCTGTACTTTCCTGGTGCTCGTCAGTCCTAGTCCTATGAATCAAGAGTTCTGTTGGGTAATCCTGCATCTTAATTATATTTTGGTGACATGCATGGATCGGAAAGATTCTTCAGGATTATTTTTGACCACAAGGTGGTCTGGTGCTGGCTGGCTGTTCAAACAGCTCTGCCTCATTTTCCCTTTGTTTAAGCATTGTGTTTAATATTTGCAATGCACAAGAAGATGCAGGGGTCACAGGAACCATCCTGAACATGGGACAGATTTTCAGTTATGCCATAAGCAGTACTTGTCAGAAGAGCCCAAAGCCTGGGCAGCCTGTAGCCTGCATGACAGCAGCGACCTTGCTGCTCAGGGCCAGGAGCTGTTTTGGCCTCAGAATATTCCATTGCTATTCCCATCTCTTATCCCCAGATCATGGGAACCAAGGCATATAGCTGAGGATATTAGCCTATATTAGAAAAACAGCCTCAAAAGGTAGTCTGATATTTCTTACTCAGTTAACAATTCTCTCACTTTAGGTGTGGAAGCAGGCAATGGTATCTTCTCTTTAATGCCCATACTTACAGGTGAGGCGAGAGAAGACATGGTGCCCTAGAAGCCCCAGCAGTTCCATACATAAAACTGCATTACAATATTTGGTAGCTGGATGTTGCCGCAGGGCAAAATGAGGAATGAAGCTGTTGGCTTAGGGCCAGCAAATGGAAGTCTGGTAAGCGGTGGAAGCCAACGTAACTTAGAATCTATCATCTCAATGGCCAACACTTTGAAAAACTTGTTGCTATAGATTTGGGTTGGCTTTACCTGTGATATTCCTTCCTGCATCTCTGCTTTCAGCTGTAGTTCAGATTGTAGTAACTAGCCTATACATGTTGCTGGACAGCAGGATTACTGTTGTTTTTAATGTATTACACCATCAGGCAAGCTGTTGGGACAGAACAGCTGGACAAGTTGGAGCTAGCCTCCTCCCAATTAGCTGCTTGGTGGTTCTGGTTCTCAGCTGGAAACTCACACCTCTCCAGTTTTACAGTTGTACTTGCTTATTTCAGCTAACAAAAGGTGGTCCAGAGTACAGATCTGATGGCCAGTAGCTCTGGAGTTATACGCTGGATCATCTCCCCTATACTCCATTGCACATTGCACTGCTTTTCTGTTTTCCCTTGGGAAAATGTGGACACCACCATTCACCTGCATTACAAGTAGCACCTGTAATGCTTTGACGAGGTGGGACAGCATACTCTGGTAACTGATGCTTACTTTATACAGTGTACAGGCCCATCAAACAAAAATAAATTAACATTTTAAAACTAATTCACAGATTAGTTTTAATCTATTTCTCACAAACATGGATCCTGGCAAAGGACTGTGAGGATGCCTGGTGCTTCGGGCTCCTCACCAGCCTGGCAGGCTTTCCTAGCAGCTCGCACATACTGCACAGTGTGATGGCTCTGCTGCATGGCACAGATTTTCCCAGTCAAGGTTCATTTGGAGCTGGTTTGTTTGCATTGAAGTGCTTCAGAAATACTTGTCTTTCCCTCTCCCAGAAGGCTATTCTGTCAGAGTAGGAAAAAGAAGGGAGAAGAGAGGGGGAAACTAGACAAGCAGCAACAAAGAGGCGAGCAAAGCCACAGCACACTCCTTGAGGGGCTGCAGGCACTGCTGTGCATGCAGCAGAGAGGACAAATTGCTCCAACAGCAGTGTGATCCTGCACACTTTGAAATAGTTACACACACAAAAAACCAAATAACAGCGTGCTTGCTGGACACACAAACAACGCACAGTGCGTTTGCTGTCGCCATATTATTCCATGCAGCCCAAGTCAGCATTGCACCTCTGAGCTGTAATTCATATTACAGCTCCTGTTTTACATGTGCATATACACATCTTCCCACTTCACTAATTCCACAGCCACGGTCCCACCCCAGCTCTTGTCCCCCCTCTCCATGAAAGACTGGGACTTGGATTTCCCTTGCTTTCATCAGTGAATGCAGCAGTCCTGATCAGGAAAAAAAGGAGCAAAGCTGGCACACACACAGCAGTAAGGGCTTAGCTGCAGTTGCAAACAATTTTTTTGCAAGGCTGATGACCTGTCCAGATTTGGGCAGCTTTCTGCTACATCCATCGTGAGGACAATGCCAGTTTCCAAGTGTATGACAAACCTACACTGGAACATGGGACACACAGACGTGAACTGGTTAGTTCTGATCCTACTAGCGGCCTAGAGCTGAGCTCAAGCTATTTATCCTGCTTCTTGGACAGCTTTTACAGGCTTTGTCAAGTTTTTTGTAGCTACAACTAAACTGCTTCATCCAGCTGGGGCAGAACTAGTTCAAGCAAACTAGAGAGGGCCACAGATACACATTCTTATTCTAAACAAAATAACCTTCCAACAAAATAATTAATCTTAAAATAAGAGAGAGAGGTTTATTCCCTAGCCTCACTCAAAGACACTCCCTATAGAACCATTTTTGATGAAACCAAGATGGTCCAAGTCAAGAATGGAAAACACTGGGTTTGGCAAAACAAATCATCAGAGGGAAAAAATCAATCTCAAGGAGAATTGCTGGAAATCTCAAATGTATGTAGCTCCACATTTAATATTAAAACCCTCAAAATCTCAGTTGTATTATATCTAGTATTCGTATCAGTGCAAAACCAAGCACAAATCCAAAACCAGAACAAAGAGCTATTGGATAAGCGCGGTACATCATAAACAGGCCAAGAAGGAGCAGTGCATTTTCAGTAGCTAGCCTGGGCTAGTAAGGCTCTTTTTTTCCCACTATTGCTAGTTTACAGAAAGGTACTTTCTGTTCCTGAGGATTAGTGTAATCAGCCACAGCAGAATTTAAAATTTGGAGTGAATCTTTTTAAATAGCTAATGCTAGCTAGTTTGGCTAGATTGTTCTGATTTGTGGGGGAAGAACCTTCCTGCATTACAATATAAATTCATTGTATAGAGATACACAGGGAAGACAGAATACACAATAAACATCAGAAAGTGCATCAGGGGGATCATTCCTCAGGTTTTCTTAGTAGTGCAGTGCTTAGCTCTTCTCTGCTCTGCACATCAGATTCTCAGCAGACCGTGCCTTTCAAGTTTGTTCATCATTGATTGGGTGGAGGGGATGGTTTAAGGCTGAAAGGAAAACTATGGAGATTTTTGAGTAATCCTCCGAAGGGATTCACCAGGGTGGCAGCCACTCCCCCATCACACGATGCAGCCACACTCATCCCTACCCAGCCCTCCAAGGACAAATGGCTGGCAAGTCAGGTGCTGGTTAGATCATCATCAACACCTACAGTTTCGAAAGGAGAGATCAAAAGGAGATTACAGTTGTAGGTGGAGACACAGAAAACACAAGGCTACCTTCAGCTACCTCTTACTACTTGCTATCAGCTGGTCTGTATCTGAGTTTCTTATCCTACCACCTCACCCTGCCACAGATAGGCGGGTCACTTTAATTCTCCAGTTAAGCCCTTACCCCTTGCAGAGCCCATTACAAAAAACAAAACTGCTCTAACAACCAACCAGCACATATTGGCTTCCTGATCTCCCTGTGCAGGAGGAATAGGAGCCTTCATCCCACTGTGCCTTTAAAGACCCACGGGCACACACTGGGCAAAAATGCAAGCACTTATAGAATGGTTTGGATTGGAAGGGACCTTAAAGATCATGTAGTTCTAAGCCCCCTGTCATGGGCAGGGGCACCCTGCATTAGAGCAGGGTGCTCAAAGTCCCATCCAACCTGGCCTTGAACACTTCCAGGGATGGGGCATCCACAACTTCTCTGTTCACTGCATTCTTTCAGTCTTCCTTTTCCTTTCACTTCACTAGAATCGAAATTTCTTCCTTAGAGCTTACATTCTTTTAACTCGTTAGCCATCCTTGCTTGGACATTTAAAAACTCCTGGTTAATAACTGTTCTACTTGACAAGCCTACGGAGTTTCCTTAGAGCTCCTTAGCCTCCTCTGTATGCCCTTTGGACCTCTCTCGTATTACCATCACAGATTTCCACCTGGCTTTTCCAGGAGTTTACTACTCCCCATTTAGCACTCCCTATTTACTTATAAACTCTACTTCTCTTGCTTAAGCAAGGGAAATTTTTTATATCTCTCCTCCTTTTCCCAAAGTGCATTGCTGTCAAAGCTCAGGTTCAATTCTTCTTCGGTATCATGAGAGCTGTAGTCCTCTGAGAACTGAGACCATGCTGGGCTTGTACGCCTCCTAAAGCTGTGGAACTGTTTGTCCCTATTGACAAAAAAGGATGTTAAACTTCACCTTTGCACAGAACAGATCCAAGTATTTTTTGGTCAACGATATCGCATGAGATACAGCTCACAGATTCAGTTCAAACGAGGAAAGCTAGAGTAAACATGTATTTGTTAATAATGGTATGAGAAATCTAAGCATGCTGTATAATTAATACTATTGCAAAATATTACTTGGAGGAGTAACAGCAGCAAGGAAGCTGGATGTTACTAAAGCACCAAGAGAGCATCTGTGGTAGATGGTTTGGTGGGAAAGGGTAGCCAAGGAGAAAGCTCACTAGAAGAGCGAGCTGTTTGATTTGAACAAGACTGAATGTGATGGAGGCTGGGGCAGAACTTGGACAAGAGGAAAGTAAAACCATCAGCATATTCAATAAAATTTGCAATTTAACAGTTACAGGTCTAATTAAGACCTCCTGCAGCCACAGGAAACCTGAGTCCACCTCTTAAGAACAAAACCCCAGATATTTAATTTGCCACAATGGAGGATAGCTGGATTCTCATTTCCAAAAGTAAAGCAGCAATTTCTCACAACAGTGAACCCAAAAAACCCTAGTGCCAGCATTTACCAGTTATTGGTTTGACATTATTGGGGATGTGCTGCTAAATTGCTTTGGGTTCTTGAACTGGGCCCTTGGAATTTTTTGAGTTACATACCAGACGATAGGTGACCTGAATAGTACCTGAAGGCCGTCTTTTCAAAGCACAGGGAAGGGACACTGGTGGGATGAAAAAGAAATATACCACAGACCCCTCAGACACAACCTTGTTTGACAGCACAGCCTGCACAGGCTGGTATTACACTATTTCTTCATTTGACACAAGCATCTTAAAGTTTGCAGTTACTTTTCCAAAGGAACAAGAGGCCAGAAAGTGACCAAACAGCTACATATGCTAATATGTTCGAGCCACGTGGCTCGGAGTACAATACAGATGTAACAGCACAGCATCAAAGATTGATGAGCCTTGGCTTTTACCCATTTTAGCATAATTCTTGACTGCATTCTTCCAGTCTCCTGGATAACTGTGCCGTCTGTGAGCTGCAGCAGAAGCAAGTCTGGCCCAGGCAGTCGAGACAAATGATTCTTTATAGCTCATTGCAGTGATGTTAAAGCTGGAACAAATGTCATTAACTAGCAATCAGAGGCAAAAATACAAGTCATGAGCTATTTTCTATGTGGAAAACAAAGATATTGGATGCTAGCTCTTGAATGTAAGTAGTGATACGAGAGGCAAGCTAAAGAACATACCCAGAGGAACATGCACAAAGACTTTAACCAGAAAGTTTCACGCAGCAGATGTACCCACGGGGCCTGTTTCTCCTCTGCGTGACACGTATTTTCACAGATGCAGCCCTGACTTCCCCAGCTCAGGGAGGATGAGTGCCCGGGAAGGGAAGCGCCAGGGCGGGTCACATGCAGGGAGAGAGGAACTCCACGGCAGCACACGTGGAAAGCCGGGGCAGAGGGAATGATGCTAAAGGCCATCCAGCGCTCAGAGCAAATCATTCATTTCTTCCATTCCCTCCTCGTCAGTGTGGTAAAGGGCACTTGTGAATAGGTTTTGGACCCGAGCCGGTAACTTTTCCTGACAGTTTTGCAAAACCGATTTAAATACTGTCGGCCCAGGCTCCCATCTCCAGCTCAGCTTAACAGATAACCAGAGTAGTTGGGGTTTTGAAAGCTCTCTTGAGGGTAAAGCCCGCACTAGTACAATTTGACTGCTGTTGAGTTAGTCTGCATTAACAACATTTAAATTTTGCCCAGGGTCTTTAATAAGAATTCAAATATAACTGTTGGGGTTTTAAAATACATATTTCAAAAATTGGAGCCATCCAAACTATGCAGGGCAGCGCATCTTCTGTGTTTATTTTTATGCCTAATCTAGACTCTACATCAGCTGTCCTCATGGTTTGGTAGCATGAAGTACTGGAAGCTTACCAATACATATATATAAAACTTCCTTTTCAGTTCCCATTGGTAGAAGGACAGATTCTTTTTCTCTTCGAGTCACTAAATAGTCACTGTGCAGCTTAATTCAAGACAAATGTGAACACATGGTATCTGAATAACGGATGTGAGGCTGTGTTTGAAGGAAGTATGCTAAAAAGGACTGCGTCCTAGGGGTCTTCAGCAGGAGAGAGTGCTGGCAACCACTTGAAGAAAGGATTCTGTTACTGCTGTGGTATTTTGGGCTCCAGACTGCAATGTTTAGAATGTGCTCTGCTCAGACGGTTATGGGAGCAGCCCCCCCACCATGGCAACTAACATATGGCTTTGCATTGTTGCTAATAATCACACAACAGAAAGAAAAAAATGAAAAGGAGGACCTCCTTGCATATACAGACTAAGAAAGCCTATGACTGCATTCTCCAAGGCTGTAACCAGAAGTTATAAATTGCTATATTGTGTATTTTCACTTCTCATATAATTGAAAAAAAACCTATAGTATGCAGTTTTTGCAGATACCCCATTTATTTTCCTGAACTACCTGGAGCTCAGGGATGCTGTTTAGTACTAGCTGGGTACAAGCACAACAAAAGGCCAGGGGAAATTGCCTCTTGATATAATTATTTTTGTCAGGTATCTTTTTTGCAAGGCCACGGCACCCCCTTTCCAAATTAATGGATCTTTTGCCACAAAGGAAGAAGAAATATAAGACGCATTTGTTCACAAACTGCTGAGAAGGTTGTAGAGTTTTACAGGGTTAGCAGCACAGTCCTTAGGCTGCTGTGTGGCTTCCAGACACATCACTTCGAGCAATTTTTAAGGGAATGATGCAGCTGATCAGTAGTTGACCCCATCCTCAGCAGTGGACACGGAACTAGTTGTGGGGGGAAGGATAGGCTGTGCACAGGTGAAGCCCATGGAGGACTTTTCAGACATACTTCAGCCAAAGGCATCCCATGCCCTCACAACGAGACTCAGCCTCACAGGATGGAGACCAGGAGAATACCAGCGTGCAGTTCTGGCTGAACTTATCCTCATCCACCCTATGCGTTCTGGGAAGCAAGAAACCCCCTGAAACTAAAGGCGTCCTGCTCCAACCTCTCCTTTACAGACCCAAATACAGCTGCTCCGCTGCCCCTGCAGCAGGTGGCCATTTGTATCGATGCCAGACCACTGCACGGGGTCCAGTACAGACTGAGAGACCTGAATACGCTGCGCCAAGAGGGATCATAATCACCATCACTGGAGCACAGCAACAGAGTGGGAAGGGGAGTATTGTTGTCTTCATTTTGCACAGAGTGGGCTGAGATACAGAAACATGTAGGGTGTTCTGTCTTTGATTAAAGACTGGTGATTATGCACGGAAATAGCTGCTGATCTCAAAATTCTAGGAAGCACTGATTACATTGGCCAAAGGAATAAAGAGATTTTTTAAAGAGTCACACCAGAAGTATATTGTAAATTTTTCCTTCTTGCTTTCTGTTCTCTTACTGGGAAGGCTTCTGTTACCCAGCTAGAGATGACAGAGGTGGCCGAGGGCACATCATGTGCCATGGACTGCGAAAGGCGGGCAGCCCCATGTCCAGCACACAAACAATTCTGACTTGAAGATTCTTTATCCAATTTTCTCTATGGCAAACTGACCTGAAAAAACAGTAGGATCAATTCACTAACCAAAGAAGGGCTAAAGCAAAAGTGATAAATTCAATTCCAGTATGAGTTACTTTGTGCAATATAGATCTAGTATACAGGTATTAATTTGAATTTGGATAGTTTATCTAAACTGCACCTCCAAACCTTTCTGATAGTTGCTAATCTTTGTTACTAAAAATCATTGGATTACTTATTTAGGTGGCATACATCCAATAAGAAAAAGAAAAGATACTAAAGTACTGGAAGAGAAGATACTAAAGTACTTTATTTGCAAATCCCTCCAGTGATTCAGGTTTTATAAACCTGAAAATTAGTTTTATTTATGTATAATAGAAATTAATTTATAAACTGAAGGCAATAAGCAAATCCATAAAATTCTTAGATGATACGGTGTTTATTCCTCTTCCATTTCCTTTAGCTTTATCTTCCTGATTTGTCATTTCTAGTGTCAAATTATTTGCATTTGTATCAACAGCAGATTTATGTGGGTAAAATTCGCACAGCAAAAAATCAGTAAGCTCATAGGGAGTTACATTTGTATTGATGGCACTGACAGCCATGAACTCCTAATCCAATTATTTTTAGTTAGTTTGCAGGCTGCATAAAGCAGCAAGCCCGGCTGTGCAATTGACACACTATTTTTCAGGTAACTAAAAAAATGGTGTCTTCGCCCTTTTTGGGGGGAGCCATGCATCTGCAGGGAAAGCAGCTCTGCCGCTAACGGTGGTGCAAGAGTGGGGTGCAGGCGGTGGGGCCCCGGCTCCGGTGGGGAGAACCCCCCCAAGGGGCCACCGGGCGGGCGGCGGGGATGCAGGGCTGGTGGGGATGCAGGGATGCAGGGCTGGTGGGGATGCAGGGCTGGTGGGGATGTGGGGATGCAGGGCTGGTGGGGATGCAGGGCTGGCGGGGATGCAGGGATGCAGGGCTGGCGGGGATATGGGGATGCAGGGCTACTGGTGATGCAGGGATGCGGGGATGCAGGGCTGGCGGGAATATGGGGATGCAGGGCTACTGGGGATGCAGGGCTGGCGGGGATGTGGGGATGCAGGGCTAGCGGGGATGTGGGGATGCAGTGCCAGCGGGGATGTGGGGATGCAGGGCTGATGGGGATGCAGGGCTGGTGGCTGCGGGGTGGGTGCTGCCTCTCGCAGAGCTGCCGGCAGCGGGCATGGATGCTCCTTACAACCGCAGTACAGACACCAAGCCAAGAGATAGGTTGTCATCTGTCGTGCTGGCTAAGGCTAGCTCCAACAGGTGTGTGTTTAAATAAATATTTGATATTGTCCAGGAAATACGGAGGGGCTTGCATATATATGTCAGTGCTAAGCTAGCCCTCTACACGCAGCTGCAGGAATACAGTGGGTGTACAGGCTTTCATTATTCCTCTACTCCTGAGCCTGGCTCCCACCGGCATTTGGCTGAGAAGACAGCTTTTGAGAAAAAAAACCCCATGGTTTATTGATCACTGAGATCTCGTGAGAGTCACTAGCGTCTGCAGGATGGAAAGGGTGAGGGCCGTGCAGGGGAGGCGATGGGGCTGGCGGGAGGGCTGCGGTCGTTCGGAAGGCAGCACCCGTGCCCCGTGTAGGGCTGCCAGCGTGTTTGGATGTGCCTGCTGGACATGTATGGCACAAAAATTCTTCCAAAAATAAACTTAGGAAGTAAGATTAAGTCTGCCAGGCACTAAAACTCATGAACGCATTGCATCTCAAAGCGATCACCGTCTTCCTGCTAACATCACCGCTGCTGTCCTTTCCTCTCAGACAGGCTGGGCAGCTGCAAGCGCCGCCTGGACGACGGGCAGTCGTGTGCAAGGGGCTTCATCTCCTGCTTCTCCCGACAAACCCCCTATCCTTGGGCAAGCGTGGTTATTGACTCCACCGTTCCCGCTCCCGCTCTGCTAAGAGCAGTTTTAAGAAAGCCTTGGAAACAGACACCCTCCTCGCTCGCCACCCTCCCGGCCGCTCGCCCCAGCGAGGCCTCAGGAGGTTGGGAGCCGGCGACCTGGCTGCGCCGCGCAGCCCCCAGCCGGGTCCAGCCGCGCCGCGTCCCGCCGGGCTGCGCCGCCGGCTCCAGCAGCGGGGAACCAGGACGGGGAACCTGCCGCCCCCTGCAGTCGCGTCGGCGGCGCCCCTTCAGCGAGATGCTCTTCGGCATCACTCGGGGATCCTGCGACACCGGCAACTACAGAAAACGCGCGTTTTCTGCGGGAAACCGGGCAGGCCAGGCGCGCGGGCGAAGGAAGCCTGCAACCGCGCCTTCCCGGGCAGCTCCGTCTGCTCCGGCAGC
>VZTL01004924.1:0-10320 GCA_013400535.1 Scopus umbretta
CTCCCCTATCCCACTGGGAAGGGAGTGGAGTGAGCAAATGGCTGCATGGAGTTTAGCTGCCTACCAGGTTAAACCACAACAGGAGGGCATGTGAAGAAAATTTGTCTTGATAAGTTTCTTTAATGCATATGTAACAACTTCAGAAAACTAATAAAGCTTAAATACATGTATATCACTAGACCCTTGAAGTACTTCGGCAGGTTGTTTTTCAACATTTCCTCATGTAGATGTCTAAAGGGGAAAATGTCTAATTTGTAATATTTTTTGTTGTTCCTTGAAATTTGAAAACACCAAAAAGTACCCAGTTTCACTCCTATTCAAACAAGTTAATTCCACTTATTTTCTGAATATATAGGAGGTAGTTTTGAGAATTCAGGATTAACTTACGTTCATATTTCTTCCCATTGAAGACAACTTATTGTAATGCTGATAAACAGATCTCAGGGAGAAGATACTCTGGAATATACTTACAAGTTTATTTCTTGTGCATTAAAACTGTAAAAACTAAAGAAAAAAATATGTTCATTGATCAACACTTTGAACACTTTGGTTATTTGGAATTTTTCTGAAATGCTGTCACTTTGCAGATTATTTTTTTTTTTCTTTTCAGCTTCTGTTTCTTTTGTCTTGTCTTTTAACTTCAGCTTTTAGCTCCAAATTCAAGAAAATTTGTTTGACAGTAACAATGAAGCTGAAGCAGCAACAGTAATTAGATGTGGTTAGTTCATCTAGGGAATACCACAAGACATAAACAAAACAAAAAGTATCAAAAAGGAGGAGGAAAACTAGAAAAATAGTATCTACCATCTCTGAAATTTCATGAAGGTCCTGCATGACTGGAAATGGTCAATGAATTTGGTGTAGGTGCTCAGGTGCTGACAGTGGGGGCTACAGCGAGGGCCTCTGTGAGGAGAGGCTGGGGTTGCCCCATGCTGGACAGAACCATTTCTAATTGGCTCCAATGGACCCACCTCAGGGCATGGCTGAGGCCCTCATGATGGTGGTGCCTCAGGGAGAATGTATTTTAGAAAGGACATAAAATGCTAGACTGAGACGGGGGAAGGGAACAACAGAGGAAAGAAGAAGGTCAGAAGAGTTTGAGGTATTCCATGGCAGAACAAGCTCTCCTCTGAAGGGACTGTGACATATGGATAAGCCCCTGCTTGAGCAAGTACACCTCTGAAATTACTGTTGCTCATGGAGGACTCACGCTGGAACATAAGAAAAGCAGAAAAAGCAAGAAGAGGCAGAGACAAACCCCTATATCCTGACCCAAACATACTGTGCTGCCTGTTGCCTCACTGAAGAGATTGAGTGCAACCTGTGGCAATATCAAGGAGGGGGAAGGGTGTTGCTTGCAGTGAAGCTGAGCCTGGGAGAGAAGTTAAGCTTCAGAAAGTGGAAGGAAAGGTGTTTTTACATTTGTATTCTTTGTTTCCCAATACTCAAATCACTAATTAAGTATTTATGCTAATTGGCAATACATTAAACTAATTTTCTGGTTCGCCCATGACAGTAATTGGTAAGTGATCCCTCTGTCTTTACCTCTACCCATGAGATTTTTCATCTTATTTTCTGCAGCTATCCTGCTGAGGGGGGAAAATGGGAGAATGGCTGGTTGGAGTATTTCAGTTGAAATTTGAGCCTGCAATGTGTGAGGCTGGAACTGATTTGGGAAGTGGGGGGATGCATAAATCAGTTCCCAATAAAACACATGAACATAATTAGAATAAAGACTAAAGGCCAAAACAAATTCAAATCACTGTTTTGTTGTATAAAAGAAATATGAACACAAGAAATTTGGTAGAGAACTAAAAAAAAAGCAACTTACCAAGTCATATGGATAAAAAAACAGGGCAGGGGACTCAGAATCTTTTATTTTAGTAGATTCCTCTTGTTTTCCACATCAGTGAGCTTTCTATAAAATATTAAGTCATGGCTGTATTTACACAGGTAAATATAAGGAGCACTCTCAAGTGCAGTAAATATTACTTTACCATTACTAGTAGAAGACTATAGACTTTATATTGACCAACACTGCAAGGTCTTAGGATTAGTCTGAGCTTGTCCTGGGCTGAGCTGGTTCCAGCTTGTAACACTTCCCACGTGCTGTTTATGATATGAGAGTATAGATGTGACAGTATATATGATATATTATATGTTATCCCTAGTTGATCATAGTGTATGAATATCCCCAAGCTGAGTCTGAAGGAAACTATTGTGCAGCTTTAGATGGCAGCCATGAGAAGGAAGATGACTGTGATAGGAATCACATAAAAAGAAAAGCAAGCAGACTCTAAGACTGGGGAAGAAGCCACTGCTACCATGGCCATCAAACTCTTCCCAGCAAGGAAATGGTGGTGCTGCTGAGTCGTTGGAAATGCTTTTTGCCTCCACCCCACTTCCTGAGGAAGACTGAAATTGCTGACCTTAGGACGCAGAAGGACTATGAAAGAATAAGGATCTCGCCTGAGAAAAAAGGAAGATACTGGGAAAGTTCTGACAGTAATTTTTACTTTTTTTGTGAGGCTTTTCTATGTTAATTAGATAATTTGGAATTCTAGAGCATTAAAACATTAATTGGACTAACAAAATTATTTTATATGTTTCAGTAACAAGTTCCCTTTTGCCTATAATCAGATTTTCAGATTCTGAGAGTAACAATATATATCCATGAGTATATTGACTATGATACGTGAAAACTCTGGTCTTATAAAGAGACAAACAAACCAACTTGCAAGCAGTATGGGTTTTTTTAGGAGATCACACCAACATTTTAATGAAACATTATATATATGTGTGTGTATATATATTTATATATCTAATGGATTCTTTTCCTCCAGGGGAAAAATTAACTCTTCCATGTTATTAGTAGGACTAGCTCATATAGTAAACACAGGAAAACTATTTAAAGTATGCCCCTTTCTTTTCTTTATTTTTTAAATGTGAAATTCATCAATATTAATCCTGTTGATTATGTGCAGTTATTTGCAAATTTCTTTTATGAACTGAACTGTACTACGGTTGCATACAAATTGTTTTCCAGTAATTTTTTTGTTGATAATTGAATGTTTGGAACTGTCCACTGGAAGTAATTGCTGATTATTGAAAGAACATTCTATTGGATTTTACTCTCCCAATGAAATTGTGAACCTCTAGAACTGGCTTCTCTTTCATGAAAACACAAGAAGATTTGGACACCAAAATATAAATTCCAAAATCTGCTTTTATTACTTAATTATTATGAATTTTGAGTTTTAAATATATGGTCTGTGAAAAATAATTTATCCTTCCGGAAATAACCAGTTCCTTGAGATAAAACTAAAATTTTGGTTCAAATTTTGAGACGGAATTTTCTGAAGCTGTCTTATTAGTCATATATAATAGATTGTCATTATACTTGCTCTCATATTTATGTATTAAGTATATAGCTCAAGATGCAAAGTTTTGCAAAGTGCAATTATTAGAAACTCTTTTTCCTCTTCTTGTCACATCATTTTTTTTTCATTCTGGTTTATTTCTGAAATATTTAGATACGGGATTTAAGACTTTATATATAAATGATTCAGGTTTAATTAGGTTATCTGTGAGGCAGTTCTGTTTGATCCTTTTCCTTTCTAAAAGTAACTGACCTTACATAGACACACAAAGCATTAGAAAACTGTTTAGAAAAAGACAGAACTTTTATTGTTGGTTTGGAAACTTTGACGGGGGGTAAGGGATAGAAGGCTGCATAAAGTTTACCACATGCTTTGAGAAGATGTAGAAATCATTAAAAACATTTCATGTGTATTTAAAACAAAAAGGATACATTTTTAAAGGAAATATTCTTCCTATCAAATTGCGGTTCAAAAATTTTCAAACCTTATTATTCCTAGGATATTCTCTGAGAAGAAAAGGGAAAAAGTGTTAGAGTCTGTCAGTAGGTCCACAGTCCTAGATATACCTGCACACTCATAAAGTCAGTGGGATTTTGAATATATGCAGGAATTCTTCCTCTGTTTGCAGTGCCAGAGACTGCATATTTTATCACTGTATTCTTTTCCCATGTATTTTATCTTTCAGTATAACTTTTAGCATCTCTAGTGCCTGGTACAGCCATACTACACTAGTCAGTCACTGTCTTTTGACTACAATCAGAAGACTGTATTAATACATATCTTGTATCTGACATTTTAAATTTAGATAATTTTAATGCTTCATTGTTTTAAATTTTACTTTATGAGGCCCCAGACCCAGTCATATATGTTGTTGTTTTAAATATTTTCTGTAGATGGTTCTTGCATAATTCTATTTCTTTCTTTCTCTTTCAGTAACAATGACACATGTTTTCTCCTTCAAATTTAATCTCTATTGTCTTTTAGATTGCAAAGATAAAGCAGTCTTTACTGGGGGTCAATTACTTATCACAGAATAAAATATAAAGAGTAAACTTTACAATAAGCACATTGCCAGCTTTTAATGCATGTGTCTGAAGCAAACCTGTAGAAACAAGGAATAAAAGACGCATGGTGTTACAAGTCCAAAAGAGCAAGCATACAATGAATAGAAAGATCAATAGAATAATCAATAGAGTCAGAAAAGGATGAAATAGAATATAAGTTAGTCTCCTGATTAGTAAGCAGATGACAGTTCATAATAGCATATCTAAACAAAACACAGTCAACATTCTTAAATATTTTGTGAAGGAACACATCTGGTAGCTGAATGAGCATAAACTCATAGAGAATTAAAGTAATGGCTTAAGTGATTGAGGAAATGGGCTAAGTATATTTACAGATGAGTAAAAAACACAGATGAAGCTTAGATCATAAGCACCTTTTATAGAATTGAGAGGATGCACACTGGAGAATATTTAATCTGATTTTATTATAATACAAATTGTACACTTATTTATAGTGTGATATATCTGGGCATTCTGGAAAATGTCTATACATATTCAGCAGATCAAATATGAAAACATATAGCTCCACTAACTTCAGTAGAACTCCAGCTAATTTTTTAGGAAAAAAGTGCGACTTTTAAACATGAATATTTTTGTCTTATGTGCAGTTTACACATTATTACTTTTAGAGGTTAAAGCCCAGAATTTTGGCATATTTTATACCTAATACTAAATGTACTTATTTATATGTCATACAAGTATCTTTACAGGGATTTGGCTATTATTGATAGTATTTTAAGGTAATGCTGAACTGTGTTTCTTTCATTAAAAGAAAAAAAAAATCTTCTTTTATAAGTTATATTGCAGCTTTCGAACTCTTGGAAAGCCTCTATTCTTCTAAGCATAAAAGGGAAACAGAATTTGTTTTACATACAATGAAAGTAATACAGTAGAAAAAAATTGATGTGATGTTGTTGAGTTAATATTTTACATGGATCATGATGCAAAAGCACAACACATCACTTCTATTCAACAAAGCATCTTTCTTTATGAAAGAGCATAATACATCATAAAGAAATATTTCTATCAGCTGCATGGCCACTTTCTATCTATTCAAAGGAAAGCTTTCATTTGTATTACTTCTCCCCCAAATATAATACTCGCATGGCTCACATCTCTGTACACAGCGCATTAATTTTGCAGACATTAGACACTTTCATAAACCAGCACTCTCCCTGTTGTGCCCAGCTGTTTGACTTTGCCTGCTCTCTGGCTTCTTCGCTCTAACCTCATTCTGCTTCCATTTTTTTCCTCTCTCTTTCTTTCTGGCCTTTATACTTTCTTCTTTTCCTGAAGAGAAAGGTTGGTCAATGCCGCAGGCAATTTTAGATTCATTTTTTAAAACCTCAGCCCCTATATTCTCAAACTGGTATAACAATTATCTCAAGTCAGTAGCATTTGACAGAATGTGAGCTTGCTGTAGACTTCCTTCAATGCCTATAGTCAGGCAGATTTCCAACGCTTGTTGTGTGCCCCTGTCAATAACTGGAGGCAGGCAGAGTCAGGACCTATTGTACTTTTTTCCTTTGTGTACTTGTGTTGGTCTTTAAACTCATATATAGTGTAGGTTTTAGATAGCTACGGATCTGCCAAATGTTGAGTGTTTCCTCTTTTTGATCACATCAAGGCTGGCAGAAGTTCTGTGTTCACAGCTTTTGGATAGGATCAAGCTCCAAGAAGCACTGCTCGTCTATTTGACATGTCATGGTATTTGAAACAAAAATAAATACAGAAACAAAACCAGCCCTGTATAGTCTCTAAATTCAGATAGAGATTCCCAGTAAAACTGAGTATAGTGTAGTATGGAGATAACTAGGGAACTGTTTTCAGTCTGGTTTGAGATCTGCAGATGTACACATGAGAGAAAACCTGACTAATCACATCAGAGAAAAGCTGGGATGAATAAGATAGGCTTTTCACAACATAGTGGATAAATACTATGTGGGATACCCCCTATTTCCTGCCTAGAATTACGAGAAGCTTTTGGGGAAGTCACATTTGCTGTACATGAGAGCAGCCAGGTTTAACCATGCACCATTGTGCTGCTGCTGTTACCAATGGAAGTGGTCAGACAAAATGATGTGCAGAGCTCACCATGGGTCACTTCCTGCTGCATTCGGCCACAACAATGTTCCGCACTGTCTGTACTGCTGCACAGTGACACCTTGCCCTACCCTTTCATGACAACTCCTACTTTCCAACAGGTTTATTTGTCTAAAACCAAAACCTAAGTAGTCTGCTACTGGTACTCATTAAAGAAGAAACTGTGAGCCAATTTGAACTAAAGGAGAATTTAGTATGAACTTCCTTAAACTCATCACCATCACTTGTATTACACTGTTGTCCTGGTTTCAACTGGGCTGGAGTTACTTTTATTCCTAGTAACTGGCATAATGCTGTGTTTTGGACTTAAGATGAGAATAATGTTGATAACACACTGATGTTTCAGTTGTTGCTGAGCAGTGCTTACACTAGTCAAGGATTTTTCAGCTTCNTTTGTGCCTAACAAAAAGCCACTCCAGTAGCTTGAATAAACATTTGGTTCAAAAAAAGAGAGGTTTTTAATGAGCTTTTGTTAGAAAAACTTTGTGACTCAGCCTTCCCCTGTTAGGTGTTAAAGTTCAGTGTCCAGTGATTTGACACTCAGTCATGGACACATAAATGCTGAATTGGGTACCTAACGCAGATGGATAGAATTTCCCTGTTGAGATTTCTAACTCATCTATGTATCTCTAAAAACTGTGTGCGAAAATTAGTTACTTAATTTAGGGATACATATTCATTGCACATCTTAAACTGACATACAAGCTAGAAACCTAAGTTAAGCAGAGTATATCTCATAGTAGAATTCACCATAAAATACCTCAATTAATGTCCCAAAGTTAAGTAAATGATTTTTTTTAGGCATTTCAAAAAGGTTAAATTACTCATGTAAGACTTAGATAGCCACACAGATAAAAATAAGTGCCATTTGACTGGCCTGTTTAGTTTTTTGTCATACACGTAGTTTCCTCAAAGAGAAATAAAACACATCAAAAGGTGCATGAAATTTGCAGATATGCTAACAGTGTATAACTTTGACTGCAGGTGGACAGCCAGATTCAGTGAAAGCATTGTCCCTTTGGTCCAATCACTTAGTTATTGTTTATCTTTTTACAGAGCGATAACTTTAAATGAAAGTATTGGAAGTGCCTTTTTTCCACTCTGTACTGCAGTTTCACATGTACGTGAACATACATATATATTTGTATGAATGTGAGTGAGCATATATTTACATTTAGATTTACATTGATAGAGTGGAATTAATATTCCTTCCTGCAGTTTTGCAGTCCATTTCCACCACCTGCCCTGTTCAAACACATGTGCCTACTTTTTGTGGTAGAATAAACCGTCTATTAGCAACTTGGATCAATAAAATTGAATTTTGCTTTCATGGCTAAACCAGCTTTGTAACCAGGATTTAAGTTTATACCACCCCTCAGGTCTTTCAAGGGATGCTTAATAAAGTGATATTCTCTGATTACATTATATCCTTGAGCAGTTTGGCAGGATGATATTAAATCTGTATATGATTATTAAGATGCTTAAGCAGCCATTATTCTTTCTTTTTGTTCCATTATAATTTTTCATGCACTTTTCCTAAAAATTATCTTTTTCTTTTGGTAAGCAAGGAAATACTACAATCCTTCAAGAAGCTGCTGATATGGTACTGGTACTTATTTCATTTAGGACAATGTCAACAACACAATATAATTATTTAATACAAAGTATATAGTATAAAGATACTGCTACTGTATAAGTCTCAGTCAAAGGTAACAAGCTTTTTAAGGATAATTATTATTATTTTTATTATTATTAAAGTAAGTGATTTTTACCAGCAGTGCAGATGTATAGATTATTGTCTATAGGCTGTATGACTTGTTTTAGCAGCTGTCATATTACTACTACACAGTGCAGATATTTCTATAAAGGGACACTATAATCACCACCAGGTTTCAAAATTTAAATATTAATTACTTTCTTAAAGAAAAAGAGCATTTTGAAGAAATCACTTGAATATGCAAAAAGTTATCAGCTGATTTATTTAGGAAAAAAATACCCACATCAGTTTTAATCTTACTACTTATGATCTCATTTCCTGCATTTGTTTTTCCTCCTAGGATTGTTTTCTATATGTGTTCAGTCCTACACTGTTTTTCAAGAACCAGGTAAAAAGTTTCTAAATACCTTTAGCTTTGCAGGGTACCCCCATGAAAGAGGTGTTCCCAAAATAAGTCAAAACACTCTCAATCTGCAATTAAAGGAACAAAAATTCTGTAAAATGAATTTTGTTATGTTTGCTTGTCAGCAGGTTATGCCATTTTCCTCCCAGAAAAAAGTAGCATGTCACAGATATTTGATTTGTGAATACAAAATTAGAACTTTACAAATTATCCTGGAAATCATGAGGTTGATTCCCTTTTAGATTTCTTAACAATATTATTCTTCACAGAGCAGAATTATTCATAGCCTTGAAATATTTATTTCTATGAATATATACATATTTACAGTTCCAGAACTGCTGGATATCACTAACTAGAAAAAACATTCAGGACTAGATATTCTGTTAAAATTGCAAATAGTTTTGATAGCAGCATTTTTTTCACATGCAGATGAAGTATGATTGTGTTTGTCTTAATGATCACTCAATTTTATCAGATACAGTTGTAGAAGATTCAAAAATCTGTTCCTCCCCTGCAGAGAAGTCTACATTTGGTGTTTTGTGATACTGGCAATCCATACCATCATTACTTCCTCTTGTTGTAGTATTAAATGTGAAAGAAACTGTATTCATGGTACATAGGAGGAGAGGACATCCTCCAGTAGAAGGCCTTTTGCAGACTGACTTGGATCTGCCCCACTATATGAATCTACCAGTCTAGTTCTTCATAGTACTATAGCTCTTAATCTGAGTTTGCCACTGTCATTCAGTCTTTTTAATCTGTAGTGCAAATGAGAATGTAAAGTCATTTAAATTGCCATTAATTTTGTTTGTTTGTGTTTCCCCTTAAGCACTTTATACCAAGCATGCTTGTGAGAATAATAATTAAGTTATATGTACTTTCTTAGTCTTGCAAGATAACTAAGCTGAACAATTCCCTTTATGTGGATAAAATTTGTCTAATGGAAGCCCAGCAAAAGGATTCATTATAATCACAATTAAGCAACAATATCCTTCTAAAGAAAAATAAAATAAATAAAAAAACAAGACCAAGAAAAAATCCATTCTAAGGAGAGAAATGAAATAATTAATTCATTGTGAAATAGATCGGCACTCATTCCATTTCCCATGTTTACTGCCAACTGATTTCTGAGTAGCTATCAGAAATTCTGCATCAATGCAAGTAATTTGTATTTAACACCAAGGGCAGTGTCAGAAACCACAGCTATGATACCCTGTTAAAGAACTGACTGAGACATTAATCAATAAAGACAGATCTGCAAAAAATACCTGGACAATGACTATTCACTAGTACAACCAAAAGTTGTGTTGATAAATGCCAATATATTATAGACAAAAAATTCCTGCCAAAGAGAAGTCATACTATCAGGTAGAAATGGCAGACAGAGGGATGTGTGTTTTATATTTTTATGTATAGAATCATAGACTCATAGAATCATTAAGGTTGGAAAAGATCTCTGAGACCATCTAGTCCAATCATCAACCCAACACCACCACACCTACTAAAGCATGTCCCCATGTGCCACATCTACACATTTTTTGAACACCTCCGGGAATGGTGACTCCACCACCTCCCTGAGCAGCCTGTTCCAATGCTTAACCACTGTTTCAGTAAAGAAGTTTTTCCAAACATCAATCTAAACCTCCCCTGATG
>VZTL01004939.1:5740-26748 GCA_013400535.1 Scopus umbretta
AAAAAAAAAAGAAAAACCAAAACCAGACTGGTATTCCAGTGAATATAAAAGCTGGTATCTCCCATTTACCTGTTAGTACAAGGGCTTCAGGTGATGGGCATTTGTCTTCCCCTTGAGGCTCAAGCTGATTATCAGCTTTGGGAGCACAGACACTTGGGTTATCAAGGATTAGGCCCTAACCAAACAAGAGTTGTGGCTTACAGCTTCCTTGCCTGTATTTGGAGATATGGGTGTTTCCTGGGAACAAAACTTTATCATGTAGCCTCAGGATGGAAAAGGGGGATGGAATGGGGTTGGAAAGGTTAACAGCATGGTTAACCCCTTCAAGTCTGTGAAGTCACTGCAAGCATGATGTACATCACCTCTAGCTACTCTGATCTGGGTTCTTCACAGCTCTGTTACACTACCACAAATCTGCCCTCTCTTCCTCTCCCCAAGCAAATTCAACTTTGTTTCCCCAATCCCAGAGCTCTCTGAGGAGCTTAGATTTGACAGATTTTTTTGTTTTTAAAGAAAGAGGCAGCTGGTACTATTGTGCTGTTTGCAGCTCCTCTCCCCTCCCACTGTCAGTAGCTTCTGAGCTTGGTGGTTAATTACTATGAGACCTCTACACCTCTATCAGTGTTAGCTGGAATTTTTTTTTTTTTTTAACCACCTTGCATATCAACAAGCAACTAGATGGAAAATAAACCTACTAATGCTCCCACTATTGGGGAAACCAGTGTGCTGATTCAGGCTCTGTCAGGCATCTGACTCCATGTGGATGACAGGCACATCCTGCTCTGCAAGAGAGCTCTGATCACCAAGGTCCTTATTAGGTTCCATTATGTCCACTGCAAGACAAATCCATAGAAACTAGGCTTTATTAACTCAGCTCATTGGTCTCATTTGAGGCAAGTTGTCCACACATGCAAAGTTGACTCAGTTTAACTGTACTTGAAATTTTGAAGGTCTTTTCACAGGCACCCATAGCCGGGAAGGAGCACAGGACCCTTGCTGGGTGGGAGAGCACTGCTAACAACCCCAGAGTCTCTTCCAGTCTGTGACTCGGAAGGGCAGATGGCCGTGGGCTGCCTCAGCCCAAGCAATGCTGTAATATACCACCACTGGCCTGCGCTGTCCACCCAAGCACTGAGGCAGACCTTTTAGCATTCATGTCCATGTTTACTCTAGCACCCCATTTTCCCACCACAACAGCAATCCCAAATCTAGGGGGAGAGAGTTATCCTTGTTTACTGTAGCAGCTTGTCTTCCGATTAAGATCTTGCACACAAACTCATTCCCAGCTCTCTCAGGGAAATATTACCAGTGTTTCTTCAGTTGTGCTTGGGCCTTCTGTGTACTTTGGTTTTATCAGGTGTTTGAGTAAGAACAGCTAGCATTAGCCTGCTCCAGAAAATCCCTATGTGCAACTCCAGTAAGCCCAGACACACGCACAGTGGCAGCGTCATAGAGGCAACCCTATTGGCTCCCTCCCTGCATACTCCCTTTGAAAGCGGGGACTACATTAACAGCAAAAGCAGGAAAATCCCTGCAGCAGCACTGTTTTGCACTGAGGCAGGTCACCCGAGTTCACTGATGCTTCCAATAAACACTGGAAAAATCCCTTCAGACTTGGTGAACCCCGCAGACTTGAGGGATAGCAAGGTCTCATTGTCTCAAGAAGGTCCCGAGCAGATTCTCATCAAGAGCTGTGTACAGCAATGGCCGACTCCTAAATTCACTAAATGCAAACAAGAGTTGGGCTTCTTCAGCATATTGCATGTTTGCTGGAAAAGTATACATTTGGGGGTTTCAAAGCTGCATTCTGTCTTCTGTAGGTGGGAACAGAGTTGCCATTTGCCCCTGTTTCTGCCAGTAGTCCGTAGTTAATACACTTGCTCAGAAAGTGGGTAGATAGATGCTGGAACTTTTTTTTTTTTGAATAAAAGAATGAGCAAAAAGAGTGCTCTTGTCTGTGTGTATATGTACAAGTGAAACATACAGCTCAACATCAGCAGGCGACAGTGCACATCTCCCATTTCTCTGACTACCATGTTGCCCGTTGGTAGTGACTGGTTTTCCCCCCGCTAGTCTCTAGAGTCAAGGCTCCAAACTCCCTTGATTTCCTTGAAGAAACCCCAAACCAGCTGATTTTCCTTCAGACCAAAAGAAGGATTTCAAGTTGTGGGAAACAACAACAGAAAATTTCTTTTGGCAAGGAAAGAGGTAGTCTTCCCTACCCCCCCCCCACACCTTTGATCTAAGTTGAATTTTTTAGTTGTGCCTCTGGTCTTGAAGGGTAGGGGGTGGGAAATAATTACCTGCAAAGCCCAATTTACTATCTGGCGATTTATCAGTGAACAGTCCATTTGTACTTGGAAAGGTACCCAGGTCCCAAAAGCCACAACCACTGTTATCAGTCAGAGTCAACACCAAGTGCCGGAAGCCAGCCGCAGGATGAGGAATACGCTGGTTTCCAACCCTTTGAGGACCCCTCCAGACCAGCGAGCCGCTGCTTTTGGGTTTGCTGCAGCCTTGGGGAAGTCGTCCTCCCCAGCCCAAAACCAGGACTCAGCGGTTCTGCAGCTCCCAATAGCAAAAACCTCTGCTGCGGAGAAGCAAGCAACGCCTTGCCTGCCCAGGTACCACGGCCGGGGAGAGGCCGCGCAGCGTGGCGCGCTCCGGTGGCGTGACGCAGCACGCCAGCTTTCGTCTGACGGCGTCACACCCGCCGCCTGGAGAAACAGCGGCTGCCACCGCTGGGTCAGGGAACTCTCTTTCTGCAGATGGGTTGGATATGGCACACCCTCTTCCCCCTCTTGTCCTCTGTTTTGGTATCTCTCGCCTCTGTGCCCGCAAGTATGGAATTAACGTTCTCCACCTCCTAGCACTAAGCAAGCTGATCACACCGGCTGCATCAAGGCCCACATCCAGGGGACAACTGGTTCCCCACCATAAGTTCCATGTTGTATCATGTTAAAGGTTGGCAGTACACCTTTTCTTCCCCTCCAGTTTGACTGACAGAATTTATTACATAAAGATCAAAACAACACTGCAGGGCTGTTGATGTGTGTGGGTTGAATGGCATGGTGCACGGTAGGCCTACAAGTTAACTTGTTCTCAGTAGATTCTGTACAGAGGCTTCAAGTTCCACCAGCTCAAGTGTCTACAGCATGTAATGCTTATCACAGAAGTAGCCTTCTCCATGAGTCTCTTGGCAGCATCCCTCTGAGGAAAGACATGTCCCTCACCACTTCTATGCCTGTAGATACAACGTACAAGTAACTGGCCAGCAGACAGTCCTGCAAGTTAGAGTGCCTCCAATAAAAAAATGCAGACATAGCACAGTTAGAAAGAACTGCCAAGGCTGCAGCAACAAGCAGGGGAATAAACGCAGGGTTGGGGCTTTAAACAGCCACCCTCCACCCCAGGGACCTGCATGCCCTTCACTTGAGGAACAAGGTCAGAGTCCACCAGGACTCCTCCAAATCAAGCACTAAGTGGAAAGAGCTGCTCAACAGATTGCTTCCTGCAGTCCACCACCCCATCTTGCTCAGCAGTTCATCCCACAGGTGCTCCGATTTCAGTCCCATGCAGATCACTGACACTTTTCTCCAAGTGGTTCTGGACTTCACATAGCAAGCTAATGACTGAAACGCAGCACACAGGTCAGCCCCATCTCCACTTCTGTCTTGTCCCCTCCAGTGAGCACCAAAGCATTAGTCTGCTTCCAGGTGACAAAATATTACATGAAAAAAAAAACAAAACAACCCACTACCCAGATGGTGGTCTTATTTTTTCTTCCTTTTGGTAGGGCATATAAGCAAGTAGATGCTCTCTTTTGATCTATATCACACTTTCTCCTATTTTTGTCATGTACACTGCTCTATTACACAGTGTATGTCTTTATACCAAGAAATACTATAATAAACTCATATGTAAGTGGTATTTAAGCTGGTCCATGATACTTCCAGAGAGAAAAATACCAACAGAAAGAAATCTAGCTTGGTAAATGCTGCCCAGGAACAGCCCCGATCATCCTTACGCTGCACTGCACAGCCTTCATTAACTTACAAATTAATTCCTGCTGTGTCTCATGACTTTCTTCAGATGTTGTTATTCCAGCCTCCAAGGACATAAACAATTCTCTTGATTTAAGCAACTAGGCTGAGATGCTGCTTGACTGTGGCTTGGGGAGGGGCAACAGCATTGGAAAAGATGTTTTATTCAAGAAAACAAAAAAAATTACTTCCAAATAGAAGCAGAGGTCCAATTTAAATAAGCTCATCAAGCACAAGATGGGGAATTCGTGGTTAAAAAGAACAACAGAAATGGGGTTTTGTATTACTTCAGCTATTCTCTTCATTCAGGACCCATATCACAGCAAACAGCTGGTCACCTTCATCTCTCTCATCTGAGCACTGGTTCAGGACAACCTTGCGGGATCTTTCTAGATGATGAAACCCTTCTCTTCGTCCAAGAAATTCCCTGCCCTGGTCTGAAGGGGACCTTGCTGCAGAATAAGAACAATTCTAATCCCCTCATTTCCCTACTGTTCTTAGAGAAAAAGTTTGGTTTAGTTTTCTATTTTTAAAATAAACAAGGCCTGCTCTGAATAGAAATAGAAAAGGATAGAGGCAAGAAGGCATATGCATGCGGGCCTAAAACTAGATGTGACATGCACTGTTCCAGGCCAGGGCACAGCAATCTGTCACCCCGGCACTTCACACACTGACTATGCTTACCCAGAAACAGGTGCAGCAAGGACAACGCGGAGAGTCAGGCTGTTGTAAGCACTGCAGAGGGTTCATGAACTGCAGCCACATTTCCCACTCCTCCCACACCGATTCCCCTTTCATCCACTGTTGATAAAAGCAATTGCCATGTGCCACCTTGGGCTGACCCCTGGAGCGAGAGAGGGTTCCCAGCTCAATAGATCTACATGACCTTAGCACTCAGGTCCTCTTGGAGACCTCATAGCTATTCCAGTCACAGTTTTCTTCCCACAGCTTCTTTTGGCACAGGATTTCCAGCTCTGGTGACATTCTAACAAAAGTATCTCATCTGTTCTGAGCTCAGGGTGATCAACCATCTGCTCTGACATTTTCCTTTGGGGCAATGGTTTTAAAGAAACTTTGATAATTTATTTCTCCTCCCAATCATGCTTTTGCCCAATGCACATCACTCCCCCACTTTTACCGTCTCACTCCATCACCACACACACACCATTTAGCCTCTCGCTGTCAACAAACCTCCAGTCCTAAGTGACTCCTTACACCCCTGGCCCTGAATTCCCATACAGCTCTGCCTGCACCCTCCAGCCTGGCTGGTGGTCTCCACACTGAGGCTCAGAGCCTTGCCCAGCTCTCCACCACACACATCAGCCTGCAACACCTTCACCCACATTAGTCACTGGCCTCCAAGCAGATCCATACATATACCATCATCCAAGTCTGGCATCCAAGTTACTAAAGGCAAATCACAATGCAAGTTATACTTGGGGCCAAGGTGGCATTTTCAGTGTTTTCCTGTGACCTCCTGTAGCTCCTCTCAGCACTTCAGGTTCCCCCCAGAAGCTTGTTACAGTTCTGACAGTTGCTGCTAAGAGCCATACATCCAGCTAAGTCACACTGACACTCCAGCCTTCATACAGTGCCCGTGACCCAGAACAAAACCAGAAACATTTCTCACCTTGTCAGAGCTTCCCACATCCAGCCATTGGCCAATTGTCTCTTGAATCTCCCAGGCACAGCACAGATAAGTGCCAAGACAAATCATGCATCTTCCAGCTACCTTACTGTTTTAAGTTGTATGACCTTACAACAGTCATACAACTTTCCCTCCTCTGCTCCCCAGGAACACCATAAACATAGCACATACTGTCCCTGCTAGCTCCCCTGCTTGCTTAGCTTTTCCCAGTGCTGCTCTGCAACCATTCAACTCCTCCTGGACAGACCCCTCTAGCTCCCAGGTAGCTAGGATCAGCTCAGGTGAGACAACCCCTCATTCCCCTCTATATACTTGCCAGCTTGCCACAGTGCCATCTAAGGCTCTGCTTCAGGGATATGGCTACAGGAATCCGAGTCCTCCAGGGGCAAAGCTATTGGTCAGAAGATTCCATCACCTGGGTCCCCAGCCGGAGAAAACCATGGGGGTGGGAGACTCTCATTACTTGGGCGTGTGTGAGGGGTGGAACCCACCCAAAGCTCACAGCATTGTTAAGCTAAAGCATTGATGCTTACATCTGCTACAGTTCATAGTCTGCTACTGTCTGGGAAATGTCTGGCTTGCCCACATCATCTCCTTATGAGTTAACAAAATCAGCTGTGTCCATCTAAATTACTAATCCCTTCCTTTTTATGCAGCTTTCCAACAGTAAAAGAATTTTCCAGAAGAGGTCTATGGCTCTTTTCTTCTCTGCTGAGCAGCTGCAGGAGATAGGTTGCCAAATACAACCTAGCTGCCTTGGCAGTCTTTGCTGGGTTGTGATACCACCAAGTTAAAATGGTGTGGATTAAAAAAAGTGCTGATCAGCATCAGAAGTGAGCTGCCAGGCTGCTAGAATCCACAAAGGAGACTCACAATTTCAATTGTGAGAGATGGTCTCTAAGGATTGTAGGTGGACAGTATCTGCTACCATGCTGGCAACTTCCTGTGATCTCTTCAGAAATGAGTGCATGAAGACAGAGAAAAGAGATGAAAAGGAGACCTTAAGATGAGTAAGACCAAAGTGGTCAAATATTTCAATGGATTGAGAGAAATACTCCAAAACCAAAGGCACTCCTGTGTGGTCTGTGTCACTGTTGCCCTGGAATGGATCTCAAAAACTTCTTTAAGTGCTCAGCTGGGACACAGAGAGAGACATTGGGAAGCAGAAACAAGCTTTTTAGGCCTTGGGAAAGGCTGATATTATGAATGATTCTGACTTTTTCTGAATTGGCTCATTCCTTCGTAACCAGACCTATTTGCACTGGGGAGCTGTGGGACTGGCTACGTTTGAAGCATAGACTCAAGCAGGTTGTACCTGTGCCAAGAGGCCCCTCCACAATTCTGTGAACACTCCTCACACAGCTCTTCCTTGACCTGCAGCATCTGCTGCTTTTGTGTTGTGGCCCTTCAATATAACTGCCTTAACACAATCCAGATTCTGCCTGTGGTGCTCCTGCTTCTGTCCCGTTCCCATGCACACAGACCAGACGCATTGCAAGGAAGAACAAAGTGCTTCATCCAGCATCAAGCTGAGTGAGGGGAGACGAATCACACACTTCACCAACATTTGGCACATCCAGCAAGAGTCAGATATGTCAACTGCAACCTGTGAGGAGACTCTGGTGAGAAATGTCCTAATGTGAGAGCAACCAAGGGAAGTGCGGTAAAGCACTTTGGAAAGGGGAGAAGAGATCAGAGTCCCCTGAAACGAGCACAGAACAATCAGGAAGGAAAAGGAAAAATGGGGACTGGCTGTTCTGCATCGCAATCTGAAAACAAAATCTACCTGAAGGAGAAGACAAAGAGAGCAAAGAGAGACACAAAGAGAGGAATTGTCTCCTGTTTGTGAAGATAATAGGAAAGAAATAACCCGAGCCCCAGCAGATTCCAGCCACCTTCCCTGGAGCCAAGACCATAGGCAGACAACAGTGACTGACTGTCCATGGCAGCAGCTCTTGAAGGGGATCCCTGAGAATAAGGATGAATCCAAGCTGCAGGTGCTGCAGAGAAGAGGGTAAAGGTCTGCCAACATCAGCAGGTTCAAAGGCACCAGCTCCAGCATGAGGAAGTGCACAAGCAAGGGATATGTGAGCACACACTGAGCCAGCTGGACATACTCGAGGCGCTGCCTGCATGGCTTGGCATTGGTGTGTGACCTTGCCCATCGGTCTGTTTTGCTGTATGTCTGTCCTGGTTTCAGCTTAATTCAGAGTTAATTTTCTTCCTAGTAGCTGCTATAGTGCTGTGTTTTGGATTTAGTATGAGAACAATGCTGATAACACGCTGATGGTTTAGTTGTTGCTCAGTAGTGCTTACACCAGTCAAAGACTTTTCAGCTTCCCATGCTCTGCCAGGGGCACAAGAAGCTGGGAGGGAACGCAGGCAGGACAGCTGACCCCAACTGGCCACAGGGCTATTCCATACCACCTGACGTCACGCTCAGTATAGAAACTGGGGGAGTTGGCCCGGGGGGCAGCGATCGCTGCTCGGGGACGGGCTGGGCATCGGTCAGCGGGTGGTGAGCAACTGCATTGGGCATCACTTGTTTTATATAGTCTTTTATCATTATCATTATTATTTTCTCTTTCTCTGTTGTCCTATTAAACTGCCTTTATCTCAACTCATGGGTTTTACTTTTTTCTCCTGATCCTCTCCCCCATCCCACCACGGGGCAGGGTGAGCAAGCAGCTGTGTGGTACTTAGTTGCCAAGTGGGGTTAAACCACAACAACGTCCAGTAGCCCATGCTGCCAAACAACCAGAGTAGATACTACTAAAAGCAGTCACCTCTTACCTGAATAAGAAAATCTGGGAGGCCTTGGGAAGAGAGGTTACTTCACGGAGTTTCCTTTGTGTATTTGCACTCCTCTGAGCATCAGCGTGCACGGCAGCCTGCAAGGGATGCTGCAGAGCTCAGTTTTGCCCACAGGAGTCCATGCCCTGAGTGTCAGGGCCCAAGGTTAGATGAGAAAGACAGGAGCAATACCAGTCTTGACTCCTTACTTACTCTGTAGGCTGTAGGAGAGAGATCTTTCTGCACACATAGATACAGCTTAGTTATTTTAGATAAACTTTATCTGGAGGGAAGCAGATACTGATAAAGCAGTGTTTCATGCAATGAAAGAAGTACACAGAAATTCTGGATAAAAAACTTTAAACTGAACAGCAGAAAAATGAAGTAGTCTTCCTTTTAAAACAAATACAAGTGGTATATGAAGATACAAACAGCAGACCTGGAGGAAGAAGGGAATGAGAGCAGCCCAGAAGCTGGACTGCAGGTTTAAGGGAAAAATCTGAATTTAAGTTCTTGCTCTGTCTCAGGTGTTTATATGGAGCAACTCTTCTGGGTTTTCTCTTTCTCAGGCTGTAGAATGAGGAAAGTGTTGTTGCCTCAGAAGGCCAGTATGTGGACAAAGGGGAATATGAAGAAAGGTGAAACACACAGAGCAAGCTGGGCTGTGTACTTTAGCACACCACCATAGCTCTGAGAGAAGGCAGAAACAAGCCAAAATGGGAATGGTGGCTCTGCCACCACAATTAGAGGACAGAATGCATGAACAAGGCGAGATGACAACCTGCAGTTTATTGGGATACTACTGTAAACAGCCTCTATCTCATTTCCACAGCTACAGTACCCTCTACTTAACTGCAATACATTTAATCAAGATGTTTCTTAGGGAACCAAATAAAGCTTGATGATGCTTAATGGCTGTGGCTTAATAACTGGGTTGTTTAACTGGGCTCATAATTTTGATTAATTAAGATGCCTGCAGGTGTTGGAGTGGTACTTAGGCAACAGCTTTGATGTTCAGAGGCAAAGGAGGTTTTGTATCCTCTTCAAAAGGATTTCTGCCAGTGCTAGTTCAGCAAAGCAAAACTGCCTTCAAGCCCTTGCAAGAAAAGTTAACTGTCTTGTAGCTGGCAGTAGCCCCCAGATTTCTGCGAAGCTTGGCAGCCTACGTGTCCTTTTGACCAGTTTCCTCCTTCCAACCTTTTGCCTAGGGCAGCACCTGTCCCCTTGATAGGAAGAAAGCAAGAATGTGAGAGGATCTCCAGGTGGTGATGGTGCATTCAGGCAATGGACTCGATCAGAACAGCAAATTGCCCATCCCTGGCCCAATGTTACTACTCCACTGAAAACAGCAGTAAAGCTGTCCTTTTAAGTAGTGGAAAATATAAAGCCTGGCTTCCTATGAGCTTCTCCCCTGTGTTCATATACCCTAACACTGTGATTTCAGCTTTCCCCTGCCAGCATATCCCCCTTTCCCTGCAATACCTTCCCTATCCTGCTATGTCACCAACTTGCCAGCTTCACGGAGTGGTATGGATGACCTACTGTAGCCTGGAGTATGGGTGTACAGAGTTACTGGCCAGCAGGTGCAAGAAATCACACTAGAACTTCCCCCTTAGACAGTACTGATTTGTATTTCCCTTTTCTATTCAGCAGCCAACTTTCCTATAAAACATACTTACCTCAGATTTTTGTCTTATGAATGCAGATAAAATACCCCCAACTTAAAAAATATTTGGGGAGAAAATAGGACATGGACACCAATGTGGCACATGCTCATTTCCATAGGAAACTAAAACACCGGAGAAAGGCACAATGAGCCAAACTCATTGTTGTTTTCGGTGTAAAACATTGACATTAAATTAAGCAGAACTTGATGATTTAAAGCTTAGTAAATTACTACTGCCAACTATAAAGGCAACATTACCTTGTGGATAGAGCACTGGCATAGTGCTCAGAAGAGCAGAGTTATAGTCTGCTTGGCCATTGATTTACTGAATGAGTTTGGGCAAATGTTATCTTCACATATGTATAATTACAGGTCAATCTCCCACTTTTCTTGTAATCTGTATAAGCAGCCAAAAATGAAGCAACATATTGTCTAGGGACCACAAAGACAACCTTTTTCCAAGAAAAAGCCTTACTGTAACTTCTTGGCAACCACAGACAGTACGAACTGAGTCAGGAGGAATGATCTCAGCCTTTTTATTCATCTGCATTGTTCCCCTCCACCACAGCTTTGTAGAGTAAGAATAAGAGACATTCAAATGCAATTTATGGAAACTGAAGCAAATACAAATTGGAGTAGCCCCTTAGTGTTATCAGCATACTCAATAGCTTGTGATGTATCATAACTAAGGTATCTGCTTTCCAGTGCATTAACATTAAAGCAGGGGGTGGGTAGTATTATTCTGACCCAAGCAATGGGTCCGCTTTTAAGAGAAGTGGTTGAAATGTCCTGACACCAGCTTCATTTGTCCTAGAGCTGTCATGCAGTACATTACAAACATACTGTCAATTCTGAAAATTCCTGACAAAAGAAAAAAATACACCTGGAAACTCACTGTCAGTGTCTTCAATCCATCACAGAGAATTCATCTTCTCATTACAGCCTACCACAAATTTAGCTGCATCATGGGTACTGTCTGCAACCTCGCTGGTCAGTTATTTTCCACTACTTCTACACCAGAAGAATGCAGGATCCAAGCTATTTTGTTTTTAAAGTGCTTACAAGCTTTTGGTTAAGTGTACCTAATGTCCATCAACACGCAAGGCCCTGCTTGTCCTCTCCTCTTTGATCACTGAGCAAATACCTTTGTTTCCTGCATGATTAACAATGTTGAATGAATATATTTGCCCAGCA
Organism: Scopus umbretta; assembly: GCA_013400535.1. Taxonomy (NCBI): domain Eukaryota; kingdom Metazoa; phylum Chordata; class Aves; order Pelecaniformes; family Scopidae; genus Scopus; species Scopus umbretta. Next base: position 17,085 of record VZTL01004939.1, read on the forward strand.
GCCAGTAAAAGAAACATTTTGGTTACCCATCTCTGTAGCTCTAGATTGGACCTGAAGGCCAAAGAAAAGCTTTTGCTGCATTTCAGCCCTTTACGTGATGCTTTGTTATGCAAAGTTCCTCTTATCTCACTTTTAGGAAGTCTCTCAGGACATAATATAGAGAAGGAAGAGTGAAAGGCAACTGGAACTGTTCATTAGAACACATTCTTTTATTAAGCAGGAAAGACCAGCTAGGTTTCATGACCAGCTAGGTTTCAAGAAGACTTCAAACTAAGAGATTACTTTTTGCAAACTTTCTCTATTTCGCTATTAATCAGAAAAAATTTATGAAATCAAACTCCCTTGATACTCTCAAGGTGACTTCCAAGGTCTCCTCTTCAGAGAGAAAACGAGCTTTACCATTCTTGCTGTCTACACGGTAGGGGAGGTGCAGCAGCAGCTTCCTGTAAAAGAGGACACAGAGAATTTCAGTGTCTCAGGCAGGGTGAGCAATTGAGATGGCATTGCAAGTTACTCTTGCAATTTGCCAACCAGTACACCAAGGAATGTTCTTTCAGTATCTCTCATTCTCATGACAGGTTGTGTGGTTCCTGCAATACCTGGTGCACAGCTATACAGGCCCTGAAACATTTCCAACACTATTCCCTTCTTTTGGTTGTGGCTATGACAACGGTCTCCAGTGATGGATTGCGGGCTCTCTCCACTGTTCTTGCTTTTGCACAGTGCTGCATTCTAAATGCAGAGGAAGGAGGAGCTGCATTGATAATGCTTTCCTGGTGGTAAAAATCTGAATAATGCCTAAAGCCTGAATGTGTCTTCAGGAGTTTGTCTTCTCTAGCAAAAAGAAGTAAGTGGTGCAGCCTGATTAGAGATTCTGGCCAGTCCACTTTCACAAAGGATGTGTCTACTCTGCAAAGCACAGTTCAGGTATAAGAACGGACTTACAGTTACGAAGTTGCTGGGATTTTAACTTAATTGAAGATTAATTCAGTGATCCCCTACCTGTGGCTCTGGCACACAATACACAAAGAAAGTCTGGATCTTGGACTCAGGAACTATTCCACAGTCCCTCACTATGACATACAGCTTTTCCTGGAATGGCTGATAAGCCTTCCAGTTTATCTCCTCATAAGGATGTCTCAGACTGGACCCATTCAACTTTTCTCATTGACAGTAGTTCAAACTTACTTGCTCATGCAGAATCTGGATTCTTTCCCCTCTTATCCCAGGCTTATATATTAACGATATGAATGATGGGCCAGTCTTGGACCTCCACTCTATTGACAGTGCAAACAGAATCAAGATCATTTTAGAACCAAGAGAGCTGCCCAGCCAGACTTTATCAAGCCCAACAAGACAACATGGTAGCCTAGATGTGGGTTACTTTAAACTGGGGTTTAAATCATGCTGATTCTTTTTCAGACCTTTTCAGCTGTCTTGTAGAAGCCATGGCTGAAAGAGGTACAGTGTTTTGACAGTGTTTTGCACCACACCTACTGAAGGCAGCCATTTGCTGTAATTTGGAAAAGTCCCTAAAATCAGCTTGGCTTAGAATCAGCCCTACAACTACGGAGTTGGAAACAGTTCCTTTGAGCCCTCCTACACATCTGTGAGAGTACAGTCTTTTGCAGTGTGTAGAACTTGAAATCTTGTTTGTTTCTTTCATACTGAGAAGACTTGCACTTATATTTGTGAAAGCAGCACCGGCTCAGGCTGTACCCAAGCAACCATCAGATTTATGGCAAACTTTTTATTTGCTAGGCTTGTGACTAGAGACAGCTGGATACTAGGAAGATAACAGCAGATCTGAGTCACCAGAAAGAAAGAATTGCAAAAGATAAAGGATGCTGAGGTTTTCCTACATCTGCAGTATGGCATTAAGCTACCTCTTTTACTGCCTATAGGTTCTGCAAGTCAGCAGTGGAACAATTATTCCTCCTGATTTTCCAGTTTCAGAGCTAGCACTTCCAAACATTCTTCCACTCCTGTTGCATCTTTGGATTAAATCCAAGCAGGGTGTAACTGACTCAGCCTGGTTTTGTCTGTGAAAAACGTGAGTTTCCTACAGTTAGTCCAGTAGGGGCAGAACTTTTCTGGGCCTTAATCCGTGGCCTGCACCTTGAGTTTATTTGCAGAAAGCTATTCAAATATGGATCTTCCCACATCCCATTCAATGCAGCAAGTCAGCCCAGGGATTATTAAGCTTTCTTATGAAAGCACCCTATCGTGAAGAAGGACTTAAAGCAAAACAGACATGGGAATTATCTGGAAATCTCAGGCAGGGCAATTGCACACTGGGGGAAATATGGAGGAAGACTGAGAAGTCCGAGAGTGTACAAGTCAGCTGATTATCTTATGTAGGTTTGAAATAGCCCTATAAAAAAAGAACTCAAAGGAAATATCTTTAGGGAAACCTTGAACATTTCCATCTCTGCATCCATGCCTGGATATGTCAACAATTTGGCTTTCAACTTCTGAAAATCTATGTGTAACTTTTTTGACCATCATCAGTTATGTATTTGTACACATTAGTATTTAGAAAACAAACTCCCAAGAAGTCCTTGAAGACCATGGGCAGTTTTTTGCCAGACATTTTGGGCCCTTGAAGCCGTGCTGTTTAAATAGCCAAAATCTTTCTTAAAGCTATTTTTGCTAGAACAGTGTCACAAATTCAAAGATAGAACACTATACATCTACATATGAACTATGGTTGGTTTTGTCTATATCTATTTCTCATGTGCAATTAATAATCCGATCTTCGTCTTTAGCTTTGGTTTCCACACAGCATTCAGTTGAAGGCTTGGTTAAACCTCCTTTCAAACAAGATATTAATTGTACTTCTATCAATTGTGTTTCACTTACTTTTTGGGAGTTCGAAGGTCAAGAACCTTGTCCTGGATATCTAATGTGATGTCTGAGTACTTTGTCTCTGGCAGCTTGATTTTAACCTGAAATGATGGGCAGAGATAAAGCTGTGATTAGATATGTAGTCCTACAAGCCATAAAAGATCTCACCTTCATCCATATTTTGATGCTAGTGTTAAAGACCAACATTCTCAGTGAGTAATTTGTATTACTCAAAATATGTCATATTGTTATATTGTCAAAATATGACAGTGATAATCAATGCTTTCAATAGCTTAGTGATGTGTATTGATATCCTATTTTCTTCAAAATCTTGAGCTGATAATGTATTTGACAGGTATTCTATGTCCACCAAAACCCCCTGGTTTTGTGTATTCCAAGGACAGCTTGCTTCTACTAGAAAAATTACACAGCAGCTCTACCCGTCCTGAAGTTCAGAAAGCAGGGAGGTCTTTGATCATACAATAAAGGGACAGGAACTGATAGCTGTAACTTTAAAGACTGTCAGTATTATAGCATTCTGCTAACTTGCATACCTTGTAATAAATGCAGGCAGATGAAAACCCATCTCCTTCCCAGCCCCTCTCCCCTCCAAAATTGTGTCCAAGATGAAACTTCATCTTAGAGCCACTTCTTATTTCCCTCTAGTCTGTATGTGGCATATGCATTTGGCACAGATACTCTTGAGTACACTAGGTCCTTGAGGAGATACACATGAGTTCCTCAGGTTAGCAAGTGTAAATATCCTCTACAAATGCTTGAAGAACTACAAGAAAATCCTACAGTAGGCAAAAGGTGGCAATACAGCTTAGTGTTTACATTTGTCCCTTAAGAAGGTGGCAGAGAGAGAACACAAAGAAGGGTTGGGGGATACAGATTCAGCTCACCACCATATCTTCACAGCAGGCTGTGGAGGGATCTTTCCTGCTCATCCCAAAGAAGACATCCTCTGTTCCCACACACTGTTTGAATAAAATCTGATACCTGAGAAAGAGGAGTAGTTGCCTAATAATACTGGAGAAGGTGCAGGAGACTAAAGGAGACTGTATTTCTCAGAGACTGTAATATCCTCATCACATTGTCTCTCCTCCTTTTCAGTCTCCCTTCAAGTCTTCAACCCATCTGCACTGGGTTTCTGTTCAGAGCCATGACTGAGTTAGCTAGAAGACAGGTGAAGATCATTCAATCCACCTTCCAAGGCATTCATTTTGCTGCCTCTACTTCACTAACCAGCCTTTGCAGGATCAGGAAATGCATCCTAAGTCCATATGATACTTATCAACTAGTCGAACACCACAGACTCTTGGGAAATTGATTCGAAAAGGATGCCGTCGCATTACATGTGTTCTGTTCTGTTCTGTCGTTCAACATGTTCTTGCACCCTGAGCATAACACTCTTTTGTCAAATTTTAATTCTTTTGCATTTGGTCAACATTTATTTTCTACCCCACCACACCTACAAAATGTAGAATCATGTACTCATTTGCTCTTGATAATGAATGAGGAAATACAAACTAAAGATTGTACTTAGAATATACATTACTCCTACTAAACTGAGCAAAGTAAGTGGAGTGAGTCACTTCTCTAAGTTGTTGGAAAGAGTGTATGGAAAGTCTTTTTCACATCTCCAGTGGTCATATGCATATGTAATAATTCCTAAGTCAACGAGAAATCTGTCTAATAGCTCTGGATGCACCTCTTTAGCCATCTGTTTTCCTTTTGGGCCATTTTCCTTGATTCAATTTGATGAACTGTTACAAAGACTCATACTCTCTTTTCATCTGTGCAACACAGGTCATAATTGCTTAAGGCTAGAGAAGCACTGCATTTTACCCAGCATGGAGGGGAAGGGTCAAAAAATGGTGTAAGAAAAGCTTCCGCTGTGCCCACAATACAAAGAGAGCATGTTCTATACCTCACAGGTGATGGTTTCAAGAACAACTGTGTGTGAGGCTATAGGTGAATGCCAAATCCTTTTCAGAAATGCTGAGTCTAAGTTCAGGTATGTCTCAGTCCTGTGTTTAGATCAGGAAATTGAACACCTAATGGCATGGCTTACATGCAGAGAAAAATGAGGATTCTGGACTACAAACTAGTATATAATATGCAACTTCATGAGCTTCAGCCCATCTGCTCTAGCATTTAACACTCCAGGATATGACATCAGAACACAAATGTTGCTTTGTGGATTGACACTGAAGGCTTTCTGACCTCTACAGACTACAACTAACATGCCTGATTGTATCTATTTCAAGAACATTTTTGATATTGGTTTTCTATGAGCAAGGGAAGAGACTCTGGTTTTAGGCTGTTCCTTGACAGACTAAGATTGAATGACACGATTTAAAAGTTCAAAACTGCCTGCATATAGCCTTCCTTCATGTAGTACTATTTGTCTCTAAAGAGCTTAATTCTTTGAAATGCAAATATATGTTGGAATATTTTATGAATTTATGAGTATGGCAAATGAATGCATCTCGGTTGCAGCGGAAAAGACAGGTATTTCACACAAATGGCATATTTGAAAGCTAGTAAATTGTTTTGCTGGCCTACTTCCCCTCCTAATCTCACAAGTATCTGACACTGCAAGTAATCTTATGATGGGAAAAACCAACTCTACGTTTCTGTTATGAGATCAGAAGGTTTCCAAGGGAGAGGTTAAAATCACTCCTCACATGTTGCTTTAGATACAACACCAATATCCTTCCTTTCTCCTTCCACGACACAAGCTTTTCAGGTGGCTGTTTCACTCAAGTGCAATTTAACTCACATTTCCATTAATGCTATGTAAAGCCCACGCAGGCAGTCTCAGCTCACTTACTCTGGCTGTTCTCTAGGGTCCCAGGTATCATCAAATTCAGATCCTTCTGGGACCTCCTCTGTGTTCCAAATAGTTTTCCTGTTTTCAGATTTCACTTGAAAAGTACCTGTAAGTGATGAGAAAAATCATTGTCATATTTCGGAATGTCTCTGTTCCTCTAGGTTTGATGAAAACTTATCGATTTTTCTAGGCTTTAGAAAAATCTTTGTATTAAAAGCATTCTAGTTAATGATTACAGTATCCTTCACTTCAGTATCTTATGAATAAGAATTTGCAGAGGGAAGATGTTTTCTCTTCCTTTCCCCAACCTCTATGCCAAGGAAATCCTCTTTTCAGGCATAAAATATCTGGCAATTCAAAATAGGTAAAATATAGAAGTATGAAATATTAATCTTCCCCAAGCTCCCTGACATGAGTTTTTTAAGTGAGCAGAGTCATTTACAAAAGGACCTCCTCCTCACACAGAAATCCAGTTCTTCCCATTAATTACTGAGCACAGCCCAGATAAGGTACTAAAGAAACATGAAAGTTCACAAGCAGAATACTATGGTTTATGCCTGTCCTACATGGAAAAATAAATTTTCTAGTAAGCTGGTAAATCTGTAACTTGGAGGTTTTTATAGTAGAATGTCTGGTTATTGTTGGAATCCCAAGCAGAAATACTCTGTTTGTTGTATTTGCCACAGTTCCTTTCTGGCTACACTCATCCTGGTCCTTGTTGACCTTTTTTATGGCTCATAACTAAGCTGCCCAATACTGTGACAGCATTAGCTCCAGGGAAAACTTTACATTAACTTTGCCAGGATGAAACTTGTCTTCCTTTCTTTCCTGAGCACAATCCAAGGTGTTGACACAAATTTAGGAACCCTCAAGACGTCTGTTCTCATTGTCTGAGAGTCTGCCTTTCTATGTGATGCCAGAACACCTGGAGTCAGTTAAAGCGTGTAATTTTCTGGGGTGTCCAGGCAAAGAACTTCGTGCAGGAAGGAGAATAACCGAAAAATGTCTCTTGGTCTGTTGAAGGCAGCACTGAACAAAGCTGCTATTTCTTCCCATATGTGGTCTAAATAGGGTTGTGAAACTTTTGGGGGGAATATGGTCTGACTGCATTTCATGGTACACTTCATAGCTCTTCCTCCTCATAGGCATAGGCTCAGTTTCACACAGTTTACTCCACAAAGATCCTTTCAGGTGAGTACTCAGAAGTCCCTCTTCCTTGTTTGCTCTAAGTGAGCATTAATAATTCCATGAAAGTACTTATACAGAGCTTTTTGCTGCTCAGTTATGATCCCCCTTAGTCTATAACCAGGCTGTGCTCTGTACCCTGTTTATCATCACCACTCGAGGCTGCTGTGCTCTGGAGTTACTCTTTCTGTTTCTCTTTGTATATTTTACAGTTCGGCTTTCAGGAAAAGAACTGTAAAAATGTAATGCTATTTCCATATCAAAGGTCAGTGACCACTCTCTTATTGAAACTAACCCCATCAGTGGTAACTTACTACAGCTGTTATAGTCTGCAAACATGGGACCGAATGCTAAAACATACAAATGCTTCTCCTTACCAGTTGTCTCTTTCTTTACTGGTCCAATACTACCAGGAGTCATGGTGCTGACAGAACAGTGTGGCTGCAAAAAAGACAAATGGAACTTCAATCAATTTTCATAGAGCCCAGCTCAGTAACAACATTAATGTAAATAAATATAAAATGTTATCTCAGCTCAAACTGCTAGAATCCAAAAAATATTATCCCACAATTTCATGACCAAACCACTGAACATTCTCTCTTCTTCACTCTCACCCAGTAGAAAGTGACCTTGACACACTGGGTTTAAGCAGAACTCCCAGAAGCATATTAATACAGACAGATGTGCTTTTTGAGTGTTAGTTTCCATGGCATTTTGGCAAAATTTCCATGCTTTGCCTGCCATGAAAATATTGCAGGAAACCAAGGGTGCTACGTGAAAACCCCATCACAGCATTTGGATTCCTTTTGGCAGTAGAGATCATATGAGGCAACAACATTATCTTCTAATTATGAATCAATTTAGTACTAATAGGCCAATGTGAGGCATTTCTCTGTATATGAAGATTCCTTGGTTTGATAAAAGTGCCTCATATGCACAGAACATTAAATTAAATCAAAATAAAGATTTCAATTTACCCAGACTGACTCAGACTTAATTGACATCCCTTGTGGCAATTTTCCATTTCTGTATCTGAAGTGTCATTCATTTTATTAATAAGATGTAAACAAATTCTTTTAAAATCAGTATGTTTACTTCAAAGATGTACAGCAATAATGCTAGTATTAAAAGGCAGGCATTAAACAGCTGAAGGGTAGTTAGAGTGCGGAGGACCACATCTACCACCTACTGAAAGGAAATTTCAAGGGATATGCACCCTGTTTATCCAAAATATTACTACCACTGCCACTACTAGTGCACAACTGCTGCATCAGCCAGCTGGCTCTTTGTTAAGGACTGATTTGGAGGAACACTGAAGCATTTGCCATTTTTGTTATCCTTGTCATAACATAACTTGTTCAAAATTGTAAGAGACTTGGCAAAGTTTTGAGCCTTCACAGAGGCCTTCTACATTGTGATTGTTGGCACCTGTGGCCCTCCTGGGATATTTCTCCCCAGCACACATGCATACCTAGATAAAAGTAGCAGTTGCATATTGCAGGAACAATGTACATTTTCCAAAAGCTAGGATTTTTATCTACTCCTGAGATTAATTGATACAGAAGAATGGAAAGATATTTCTCTTATTAATCATTCAGATCATCCACCTTAGAATGATTACTCAACCATTCCCTATTCTACAATCACCAACATGTCTACTGTACTTCAATGATCAATTATCTCTACAGTTCTTCAACACCTGACACAGGATTAGTACACTCAGTCACCTCTGGGTATGTTAGTCTTTACTCAGAAGTTGAGCAGCAACTTTTTTTCCTTCATACAAAGTATTTAGCTATAATTGCCTTCATCTCTGGCAGAATTCAGGGAAAAGTAGGAGGATGTCTAAAGGATCTGAAGCTCTTTCAAGTACATGTTCTAATTTCCTTCAGGCTGAAAAACTAAATCTCCCTCCTATTTGGTGGTCACAATCTCTCCTTGTTTTCCTGGGGTATCTTCCTTATTCTCTCCCTCAAGAGCTTGTTACCTTAAAAGTATCTTCTAGTTGTTTGAGTCAAACCAAAACTTCTAAGATATTCATTCTCTTTTTACTCACTCTGGGAAAAAAGAGATTAGCTTCTGCTTGGTTAACAAGATTAGGCTATGGTACAACACGTAACAGAAGCAGCATTTCTTATAAAGAACTCACCACATCTTCATTGTCTTCATCATCTTCTTGAGATTCATGAAGCAGTTTGGCAAGGAACTGTAGAGTAGAGCCTGAGGAAACACTGTCCATATCAATACTCACTGCTCACCTATGCAGAAAAAACACCTGACAGATAAAGAAAGAACAAAATGTGTTCTGTACGATCCAGAAAGCACAGTATTCCTGCTGTGTGTTCTGGAAGGATAAAGTTTAGCCAAACTCTTACATGTGTGGTGTCAAAACATATAATGGAACATAATCGACCTTTCCTCAATATACTCAGATTATAGACTCTTTTCCTCCACAGGCATTAGCTGCAGTCACAGCTCAAGCCGTACAGGGACTATAGCTCTAACAGACCGCACGTCAACATGGCTGTATAGCTACCGCAGCCCCACACTAAGCGGGGAGGCAGCGGCCTCCGCGGACGTGGCCTGCCCGCCGGCCTTGCTCCAGGCAGGCCTGGGGCAGCCCAAGCCGAGGGCGGAGGGAAGCGCAGCGTCGGGGAAACCCGCCCTCCCCGCGGCCGCGCTTTCAGGCAGCACAGCGGCTCCCCGCGGCCCAGCCTCCCCGCGACGCACCAGGCGCGGCCCGGTCTCCAGCGGCAGCGAGCGGCCCTCCCGGCCCGCCCGCCGCCACCGGCC
>VZTL01004944.1:242-15890 GCA_013400535.1 Scopus umbretta
CATATAAGTTATTCAACAGACACATCTGAGCTGAAAATTCTCTCTAGTTCATTCTTTCCTGTAAATAAATTATTCCTGTCAAAAAAACTCACAACATATAAAATTTTCATTTGCTGTCTCTTTGGGATTAGACCTGAGATAGGACAGCTATTTTAAGATCATCATAACCTTGTGAAACTATTTCAGAAGGTGGCAGAATAACCTGATATTTCAAGCCATGGTTTTGCTTTAATTAAATAAAAAATTAATTAGTTAGAATTTTTAAATTAATTGGGGATTAATTTTTTTTTCTTCCCCTTAGGGGAGTGCTTGCCTGCTCAGATTGAAGCCATTGCTGAATTACAACCACAGTCCGTTATCAGTTGCCATCTAGATTTTAACAGTGACGCATTTGACTTCCCAGCACGCGATATTTTTATAACAGAACCTGGATTTGATGCAGTTTCAGGTAAGATGGGCCAAGATGCAACACTCCAGGCAGACATTTTGAATTCTGCTGTGGTTTAGTCCAAATGCCTTTTGACCTAGCAGATTTCCTTCTGAGGCCTTTGCTGTGTAGGGTCTCACGCTTCAGTGAGTTGTTAACGTGTACTCTCCTTATTTTAACTCTAGGCTTTTCTGCATGTGAAAAAGACATTTATTTGTTTTCAGAGAAAGCCAGAAATCGGTGGCCGCTCATTTCATATGTTTTTCAGAGTAGGCATAGTAAGTCAGGAAGAAGCTTGGAATCATTATTTTACCAGGGATGGGACACACACACAAACTTTGGTATGGTTTTTGACCACAAATTTAGGTCCCAATTTTGCAAATTACTACTCATATATTTGTAGGCATGCAGACAGTCCAATGGTACCTTGAGACAGAAGTGATGGTATTGCAGAATGTAGATATAATACACTGGGGTCACACGCTTTATAGAGGTAGCAGCTGCCATCTTTTACTCTAGCTGAACTGTACAAAAAATAGATTGCTTTGTGTATAACTTAATTTAGAAAAAAATATCAGGCCCTGGATTTGTTAAACTATGGAAGCAAAACATTTCCTTCTTCAGCTGCTACAAGTGAGCACTCAGGTGACAAATATTCCAAAACGTGGTATCTCTGCAGCTGTAAACGTCCGGTGGCTCTTTTAGGTGTTTACTTGCCATACATCAGTGCCTTTACCTTATACCTAAATGCAGTGGAAGTTAAAGAGAAGCAATCATGAGTTTTAATATCTGTGTGCTAACGATCTTTAGATTTTACCAAATTATGCTCTACAGAGTCAAATATTCTTTGTGTTTGATGTTGGCCTTTTAAAAGCCCTGCCACTGTAGTTAGTGCAGTATAACTAATCTCAGTGATTAAAATGAGGGAAACAGCATAAATGTGAAAATCTGGTGGAAGTAATACATTTTTTGTTCTTTGTATTCTGCAATTTAAACATTTCTGGGATTTATCATGCTTTCAAACTTTCCTCTGCAATCCAAGTGCTGCAAGTTCTTATGAAAGGTAGAACTCGTATGTATCCCCAAACTAGCATGAACTGGGACTTAAAAGAGGGAGAAATTACTAGCTACTGTGGAAATGGAAATAAAATTGTATAAATCTACAATATGTGTTAGTGTTTCATAATTATAACATGATTTTAAAAAAGAACAAAAACACTGTGGGCTGTATGGAAATAATATTAATTATCTGTTAGATTAGTCCCTGTACCCATTGTGTAAAACACTACCTTCCATAATAGTGGTTGCCTCTATTACTTTGTTAGGGAAAGAAAGTAAAGGGAAAACATGTATCATAATATGTATTATTAGAAATATATTTGTATAATTATATTTATAAATAATAGCCAACATACTTTTATGTTGTTTTAGTACTGGGATTGTGATGCTTGGACCAGCACCTACATTGTGATGCTTGTTCCATTCACCTACACGCTCCTCCTGATCTTGCTGTTTGTTGAATTTTACCACCTTTTTTAATTCTCTAAAGATGTCACAGAAATCTCACTCTGCATGGAGAAAAAAACATAAGGATGAGCAATTAACAGTCAAACTGCTTTTGTTTCTATAGGACATTACACTTGTTCCATCATAATGCACAGGCTTACTGACAAGCAGCTGAAGCATCTCAGCATGAGTAAAACTGCACTTAGAGTTACAGCTTCAATCCAAGGCAGCCACTTCACTGGGGAGCGGATCAGCACTGAGGTGCCATTCAGCCCTGGCTTTTATGCTGACCAAACAGAAATGCTTTTAAGTAACCATTACACAAGCTCTGATGTGAAAATATTTGGTGCCACTGAAATTCTTGATACCCTGGAGGTGAGTCTATTGCTAGAAGTATCACAGCGCAGTTGAAAGCATTTTGAACTGTTGCATGCAACTTTCTATCCAAAGGCACTCTGTGCCACCTTTACTATGTCAAGATTGTTCCTGAGGCGATTTGGAAATACTGATCTTGGAATGTATTCCTCCTCAGTTTTCACTTTTGTTTTGGCATAGTAGAAATGTGTTAGGCTCACCTGTGTGCTAGCTGGGATGTGTTAACCAGCTCACAGGCGAGGAAGCAGAAAATCTCTCTGATCTCTAGTAGCAGGGGTAGGTTCTTGCCCACCTACTTCTTTGACTGCCCGTGGTTCATGTAGCCCAGCAGGTGATGCTTTGATTTTTTTTCTTTTTTGCCTGTGTGGGGTTACTCCAGACCCACAGAAACAGCAGATAATAAGGCAACCGTAACAGTAAACCGGGGTGAAGTGCTGAAGGTGTCACTGTAAAGTTACAACTAAGTCCGATTCCTGCTGAAGAGTGAGTTTCTGTGGAATAACATATTTCTGACATGTGACCTGGAAGATGGATAAGTACTGTGCTTTCTCAAACAGTCTGTTTCAGGTTGTTTTTTTTCCTCGGCAGGTGAAAAGTGGGTCACCAACAGTGAAGGCGTTTGAGAAAGAGAAATCCTATGGGCTGCCTAGTTACGTAGTCTACACCGTTAGTCTGTCTGATCCAAGAGTTTCAAGCCAGGGATCCTTATCAACCACTCTAACTGTCTCAAGTCCTGTGACTGACCAGTCCATCACTATCCCAGTGACAGTGATTTACTTGACTGACAGAACCAGTGCACCAGTGAGACGTAAGTTTATCTCTAGTCTTCATATGCCAGAGTAAACCTCTAACTTCTATTAATGTTCATGAGGTTATAAAATTTGGTGTGTTAAAATCTGAGCTGGCAGTTAATGTCATTGACATGTAAGCTGCTCACTGTGACCAGAAGACTTGATTACAATTGCTCATTATGACTGAAGCTGAGCATATTTTCCTTTGGGTTAGCCCAAAATACTCTGTTGAAGTTGGCGTAAATATCCCAGTGCTAAAGTGTCTGAAAGTAATTTTTATTGCTCTGCTTTTATTTACTCTCAAGCACACCTCGTTATTTTGAAAACAGATTAGCATTTTGGGGCTGAGAAAGTAAAGAATGTGACATTGAAATACAATGTCTTAAGCTGTTACTGACAAATTTTGGAGACTGCATTGGAAACAGTCATTAGAATTGAAGTTATATTATCTAAGTTGATTACACATACTTATTATAAATAAAAACATTCTTTTGGCTATTTCAGTTTGAGTTAAGAACTGTTAACTCTTAAAGCATATTGGAGAAGATGCTCTTTTAACTCAATATTGTCTCCTCTCAATCAATTCTACAGATGGAGCCAGTTTATTCCAGCACTTTCTTGATTCTTATCAAGTAATGTTCTTCACACTTTTTGCACTATTAGCAGGGACAGCTGTTATGATTATAGGTAAGAGAATGAAAGATTGCAGAAGTATTTTTTCTATAGCTTCTTACAATGCATTAGCTGTAAGATGTAAAGGAATAATTTCCACATGAAATTATTTTGTTGTTTTGTTGTTGTTTGTTTTGTTTGTCTGTTTTGCAATGTCTTGCAGCCTATCATGCAGTTTTCTCACCGAAAGAACAGCAGAGTCATCCAGCATTTACCCCAAGGACAACTCCTCAGCACAGCCATAACAGTAAGCAGCTGTTACCTGGTTATAAATGAATTAATTGATTAGTCTAGCTAGAATCATAGAATACCAGGTTGGAAGGGACCTCAAGGATCATCTGATCCAACCTTTCTTGGTAAAAGCATGGTCTAGAAAAGATGGCTCAGCACCCTGTCCATCTGAGTCTTAAAAGTATCCAATGTTGGGGAATCCATGACTTCCCTGAGGAGAATTCCAATGGCTGATTGTTCTCACTCTGAAAAATTTTCCTGTTGTGTCCAATCAGAATCTCTCCGGGAGTAACTTGTAACCATTACCCTTCATCTTTTCCATGTTGACTCCTTGTATAAAGGGAGTCTGCATCTTCTTTGTATCCACCCTTTAAATACTGAAGCATGGTGATAAGGTCTCCCTTTCTTTTCTCAAGGCTGAGCAAATCCAGTTCTCTCAGTCTTTCCTCATATGGCAGGATTCCCAGTCCTTTGATCATCTTGGTGGCCCTTCTCTGGACCCCCTCCNCTCCATGACTACTTAAAGATTATGGAGAGCGGCCTCACAGAGTTATCAGCCAGCTCTCTTAACACCCTCAGGTGGGTGGAATGCCAGGGCCCATCGATTTGTAGGGGTCAAGCTCTTGTAATAGTTCACACACCAATTCTTCCTTCCCTGATCGTGGGTCTGTGTTTGCATCAACCTGGATTTTAGTTCCCAAGGCCAGGGGTCCAACAGAACCCATAAAAACAGAGGTGAAGAAAGTGTTGAGGACCTCTGCCATTTCAGCATTGTTGGCAACTAATTCAGCTCTCCTGTTTAACAGCAAGCCAATATTTTCCTTCTGTTTCTGCTTGTTTGTGTACCTGAAGAACCCTTTCTTGTAGTTTTTGACATCTCTGGCCAACTCAAGCTGAGATTTTGCTTTTCTAACCGCATCTCTGCACACCCTGACAATGCCCTTGTAGTTCTCAACAGATGTTCATCCACTTTTTCCATCCCTGGTACGCTTCTCTTAGTTTTGGGCAGACTCAGAAGCTCACAGTTAAGCCAAGAGGGTCTCTTGCTCCACCTACTTCCCTTACCTTTAAAGGTGATGAACTGGTTTTGTGCTTCCAGGGAGAGCATTCTTGAAAAACTCCCAGCACTCACTAGATCCTTTATCCTCCATGGATATCCTGTGTATCCTGATGAAGTTTGCCAATGACACCCTCCCAAGTGAGCTCTGAGCGAGCTGAAGCTTGCTCTTCTAATATCTGAAACCTTTGTCTCAGTACTAACCTCAGCAGGATCCCTGCAGGATCACTGCAGCCAAGGCTGTCCCTAACCGAGATATTACAAAGTGTTTGAATTGAATGTAGGGAGGTATGACTATGAGAAGGCCTGTATGCTGAATTATATTACAACAAGCACTGTGCCGGTTCCTAGGAAATTTGTTGCCCATCCTCCTGCTCCACCCCCCAAACTCCCCTGTACCCATTGCTAATTCTTTTGAAACTCTTGGTCAGCTTCAGCCACATTGGAAATAGGGAATGGGTTAAAAGTGTAAGAACTGATGCAAATCACCAGGTGGGTACTGGAGAGAGATCCATGATTTCGCTCCTGCTGAGGGAAAGTAAAGCAGAGCTTATCTGCTGATACAGTGCGCTTGGCAGCAGTTGGCTGGTTAGGCGGTTCATGCGACATCAGATTAGCTGCAGCATGTGCTGCAACTCTTGTGCTGTCTGCACGCTGTGAGGTACTGTGAGCTGGGGCTATTGTAAGAGACAGGGAAGGGCAACTCTTAGGGGACAAAGGACACAAGTCTACAGAAGACTTAGTTGTGTTGCGCAGGGAACAGTTTGTTCCTTTGCTGCTTTTTGATCTTGCAGTCATGTTTTATCTGTATTTTTTGATATCATATTAATTTCCCATTTTACCTATTTACAGTGTTGCAGAATTGAACTCTTTCAGAAATATGCAAAAAATACCCATTCACTCGGAAGCTCTGTAATCAACAGTGGCTATTAAACCAAAATTCACATTATTATAGATGTATTTAAGTTATGGTGAGCTGCAGTCCTGTTAGTAAAAACATGTCTGATGCTTCAGATACAATAAGGCAAATTCAAACTGGAAGTTATTTGCTGAGGTGAAATGTGTTGTGCTCCCCCAGAAGACTTAATCAATTCTTTAATTAAAAAGTCCTTAATAGGAAGACCTGCAAAATTTTGATACTTATGTCTTTTCAACAGGCAGTAAGCTAAAGGGGTTATTTCACTTTGAATGGACCATTAGGCTCACTTGCCAGGTGTTCCAGCAGATGATAAACAGCAGTTATTTGTTTCTTCTTCTTCCACCATTCCTGAGTATGACTGGGTTTTTTCTCCTTTTCCCCCATGTTTCAGGTTTCCCTGTATCACCTGCACTTCCCTTCAGTCCTCAGTCCTCAAGCAGGAAAACAAGCCCATCATCCACGCTCTGGAGCACCGATTATGGCTCACGTTAGAGACAGCAGGACTCATCTTCATGCACTAGGGCTGGGGGGGAGGGGGGAGGTGGAAATCAGTGCCTTTGACAATAGCAAATTTAAGAACTTTTGCAGTTTCAATATAACTCAAGTCATCTCTTGAATGTAACTAGCTTCATAATTTTTTTTTTTTTTTTAATTTATAGCTCTCTGAATTTTTTTTATGTCAGTGCTTCAGTTCTCTAAAATTTTTTTTATTTGTTGTTTTATGCTCAGTTGACAAGGATGACTGGACAAAAAGCAGTGTTTATGCTAAGCTAGCTTTCTTGCACTCTTCAAGCAACTAGAAGTTATGTCTAAGTGATAGTGATAAAAAATTCTTATTTACTTTTTGTAAAAATAAACTTTCGTTTTAATGAACTTTTTAAAAAAGGGAAATAGACAAACAGGTCAAATATGAGCCAAAAATATGAAGGATTGTATATTTCAAAGAACTATTTTTTTTATTTTGAGTTCCAAAGACTCAGGAATGTACTGCACTGATAAGTGTTCCTATGTTTAGCCTTACAATGTGATTCATCACCATAATTTTTTGTTTGAACATTAGGAATGCTGGAACAACTGTGAATAATTTGGAGGTTTTTTACAACAAAAAAAAAAAAAAAAAGAAAAACAAAACTATCTTAGTGCAGCTTGCTTTGGGTACAACTGCAGTATTCCTTTCTTGTTACTGCAAGCACTTTTTTTGGACTGGTAATGTGAAAGCATGTGCCTTCTAAGAGGACCTTTCTTCTGGTAGTAAATATTTTTATTTGAAGGCAATTATCTTAACTGTGTTCTGATATAAATATAATACATTTATATAGGTCATGTCACACAGAGAAGTACCTCAATAGAAACTGAGCCTCCTTTTATTACCACTGGTCACCTGGTGCTCTGGAGAATAACCTTTTCAGTTGGTTCAATCTGCGTGTCTCTGGTGTATTCGTGTACAAACTGATACAGCCACACCCAGAATCTTCATTTAAACTATACAGTAAGATATTACTGGTATGCCGAGACTTCGGAATATCTGTACCATAATATCCTACTAATAAGTGCTCATTTGTAAGTCTTTAAAATACAATGTAGCATTTAATTGTGTAAGTATTAATGTGGGGATGCTTAGGTTGACGTTTTGGTTTTCTTCTTCACTGGCTGAGACACACAGATATAAAAGGCACAATTCTGGGTACATCAGAAAGTACTCTGCTAAACCAGGCAGATGATCACTGTGTGCCCAGATGTATTTTGCTTTCTAAACAAGATGGCAGTGAGGTATGCTGACTTGAACTTTTTTCCAAATTAATTTTAAACAGATGATAAGAAAAACTTGGTTCCAATTCTTAGTCCTAAAGTACTTTCCTGAGAATAGAAGAAAAAGAATCTCTAGTTGGAATCCTTTATTTTGAGGATTATAATCATAATCACAGTAACTTTTAATCCATAAGTAGTATTTTGCAGCTATCCGATAAGGGCTTTGTTTACATTTAACAAGTATCACAGTTTTAATTGTGAGTGATATTCTGGCTGCCTGAACCCTCCTAAGGACCATAATGAAAGTGATTGCAGTTGTTCTATTTCAAAGAACAAAATATTTCATGCAAAATTTATTGTGTGCAGAACTATGTGGGCAAATAGTCGGAGGAATGGAATGCAGACAGTTTATGGCATACAGTTTTGGTTTCATGCAGTATTACAAAAAAAAACTTGTCACATTATTGTATTGTCTCGTGTAACTTATTGGCTAGTTTTGGAGAAGTTGTGCCTTACATGCTAGTACTACTTAAAATTGACAATTTGGATGTAAATAATAATTTGTACCTGTATAATTTAATAAAGCTTTGTAAGATTCCTTTAGTATGCTGTTGATGCACTTTCTTGTGTTTTGGCTATTCAGAATTTAGCACTAGGCTGTAGTATTTGTACTTCACCTTCTGCAGCCCCTCAGTATTTGCAATCATGATTTTACATTCTTAATTTTCACTTTTCTTGACAACGTAATTTTTTTTAAATATTTTGACAATTTTTCATCTAGTATTTGGGGTTTTTCCCAGTTTTCACTAAGCATCTTCAATTCCTGTTTTAGTCAGCAGTGGCTGAAGGAGCAGCTCTTAATTTTCCAGGTTTGTTCAAACTTCCTACTTTGTTCATTTGGGTTTTTAAGGAACAACGTCATCTTTCTCCACCTACTTTCAGAGAGAGATGAAAGGGCTACGAATATCTCAGTGCTACCATGATAAACATTTCAGAAATGCTTACAGGAAAAGTTTTACTCTCCTATTTCTTCTCTTTCCTGTTCAGCCTAGCAGTCTGGGACTGAATGTCCTGAAAAATTAATTGCTTCAGGTGGTGGGAGTACTTTGGCAAATGCCCACTGTTTATTTCACCTCTTTAGGCAAGTAGTTGCAGTCTCGTGGCATGCATCTTCATGAATTGTGATTTGCCACAAGCTAGAGCCAAAGGGGAGATAAAGAAAAAAACAACGTATGAAATAGGGAGCTGGTATAGTTCAGGAACCAACCTGCTGCAAGCAGTAGGGAGGCTTTTGCCTTTAGGAGTTTGAGTGGTCTGTCAAAATTTTTCTGAGTATCTTGCTGCCAATGTAAAGATCAATTTTTTTTTTTTTTTTTTTTTTTTGACTAAAGTGAGTTTTGGGGTTTTTGCATTTAGTGCTGAGTTTTTCCTCGATTCACTTACTGCTTGTTCCAGAGTGTTTGCTCTGCTGAGTGGGAGAAGGGCTGCTGGGAATTTGTATATTGTAAGTTACATGTCTTAGTGAGTTGAATTGGCTTTTTAAGTTTATCAGGTAATGAAAAAATCAGTGTTGCAGTTGGACCCAAACCTTGGTCTCTTCACATTCAGCAGTAGCTTTGGCTTTGCTCCTTAGTAGAAGCAGGATTTAGTGCATGCCAGCAATGGCAAGTTCATCACATCATGTTAGTTCTCAGACAAAAAGGTTTTCTTTTTAATGGGCTGATTGGGGCTTCATAAACTATGAAAAAAGCAAACCCAATCTGTAAGTAGTGAAAGCACTGAGCAAATTACTTGGACTGTCCTTGCAGCCTTGGGTTTCCTGTCTCTGAATACCCAACCAGGAGGGATCTGTGGCAGAAACTGCATGTTTGAAAGTGTCTGTGTTAGATTGATACCATGGGATCTGCTCAGGAACGGCCTTTCCTTTCACAATTGCAAATACTTAGGTTGAAAACCCAATTCCAAGACTTTTTTCCCTCAGAAAATGGAAGCAAACACTGAAAATGATGTGGTCACTCGGCACAGCCGCTCCCGCTGCAGAGAAGGGTGGGAGCTCAGTGGGCCCCGGGGACCACTGTGGGGGTGAGAGCTTTACTCCCAAATAAAACTGCATTGCTTTGCTTCAGTTTATCAAATAATCACTGCTGTAATCTATAACAAAGTTTAGACTTCATATTTTATGTACTTTTGTATAAATGTGTTTTCTGTAATATAATAGTTCATATATTGCTTGCACGGGGCTGCTGCTGTGGCAAGAGGAGTGCTGGGCTGGGGGGCAGCGTGGCAGCCCAGGCCACCCTCTGCGGCGTGGCTCCGGCTGCTCAGTCCTGCATCCTCTGATCCTCTTCCTGAGCAGTTCATGAGCACACTGCAAATTATCTTTATTCAGTGAAGCACTTTAAAAGCCACCAAGGGCATTTTCGCAGGCGGACCTGTGCCTCGGCCTGTCCCCAGCGGTGCTGGGCAGCGCCTTCCCGCCAAAGCACGGCTCTGGGCCAGTTGCAGCTGGTCACAATAGGCCCACGCTGAGGAGAGGTGGCCACAGTGCCTGGGGTGGCAACAGCTCTGCCAGGGCAAAGTAATAGTAGTTGTACCACCTCATTTTAATTTTTTTTTTTTAAAAATATTCAGGGCAGGGAGGGATCTTACCATGTACTTTTTTTAATCCATGCAAACTTGGAGTGTTGCAAACCTGAACCTCATCTAAAAGGCACAGTTGTGTTCAGTAATTAGCATCCACAAAGATTAGGAAAGAAGAGAAATTTTATCTTTAAATGAAATTATTGTGAAATTCCAGTCAAGTCTAGTCAATTCTCATCTGCATGGAGGGAGGGAATTCATCCCTGAAGGGGAAGANCACACATTAACAAAACAGGCAGTGTTGGCTGAATTATGGTTGGCAGATGTTCAGGTACTTGGAAGAAGGGAAGCATTAGGGAAACTTTTAATTATTATTATTAATCATACTAAATACTGAATAATAAAATTGTCATACTAAAATGTAACAGAAAAAAATAAGAGTATTCATTAGAATTACAGAACACTATTACCATCTTTGAAACAGCTTTCTCTACTAATGAAGTTTAGCCCCAGGTCTCCTATATGTGTCTGAGGGAGAACTATTGAATGAAAATCTATGTCAATCTCATGCTTTTTGGTAAAGTGGTTTAGATTGCTCTCCTGGTTACTGTCACCAGATCACAATTAAGGGGAGGATGCTTACTTGTGGCAGTGGACATAAAGTCCTCATATAAATGGGATTGGTTATAACCTGCATAGTTCCCTTGTGTGGTTCCTGTGAACTGATGGGGGGATAAGGGGAAAAGTGGTGTTCTCTATGAGTGTGAAACAGAAGTTTTGTTGAAACAGTGTCCAGAAACAGCACGCTGTGCATGTGTGCATCCACACACAATGGCTGAGTGCTGCAACAACGCAAGGCCCAGATGGTACCTCTTCTGTGTAAGGGATAAAGAGGCTGTTTGCTGTTCTAGGTTGTCTTGCTGCATCCAGAAAATTCCTGCCCATCAACAGTTGTTTAACAGCCACCTTGCAAGGAATTACTTTTTCAGTAATTCAGCCAGACTAGGTTAATATTAGTCTTTAAGCCAATCTTCTCTGTAGTAGAACATCCCCAACACAGCACAATCATTCTCTCCCCATCTTCCCACTTAAAAAGCAAGGCAGATAATGAATAAAACATGGAGCCAACCCTTTTGGTTAAGAGTTCTTTCTGATTAGGAGCCAGGATTATTGTGTGATGCCTAAGGAGAAGGTTTCCCTAGCAGCATGTTTGCTAACTTTTGTTCTTTATATGAAGAATTTAAGTTTTACAGGTGTTAATCTAGCATCTTTACTAATAATTGCATTTACTTTAAGGTAAAGGCATTCTTCTTTTCCCTATTTGGTTGCTGACATGCATTCATAAGGTACCTACCTACATGTCAGTCATTCATAAACATCCTCTGAGGATTTCTTAGTACAGGACTCTCCAAGAAGCATGGAGCCTCCTCCTTCCAGTTTCCCATTAGAGATATAGCTGGAGGACAGCAAGGTCCAGTCAAGGCATGTTGCTCTAGCTCTCGTCGCAGGCAGGGTGTATCCTAAGAGAAAGCAGCCAGGTAGTATCCACTGAAATTGTCTTTAGTGCTGCAGGCAGAATCTCAGTGTACAGATAAGTTTTGGCAATTTCCTTAGCCAGTTTTGTTAATATATATGCACGTTTATCAGAAAACTCTGGCCTACCGTTGTGTTTGTAACAAGCCAAGCACAAATGTGGTTCATGAATGAACACCAGAGGAAAAAACTAATCTTAAAAAAGTAAATCTTGAAGGTGAAGTCTTGCTTTGTGCTGTTTTGAAGAAGCAGTAAGAGCACAAGAGCACGGGGTGCCTTCTACTATACCAGTGCAACAGCCAGGTGTTAGTAGCTACCCTAGAAGCTTAATTGTTAGCTGTAACATTAAGTGTGCAGGTTGCACAAATGCAACCTGCAGGTTGATGCAGTGTATGAAGAATTATGTCTTTGAGTGAATAACTTGTTGCTATGTACTTGCTTGTAAACCACTGCCTCCTGAATCTAGGCTGCTGGCTTAGATCTGCATGACACTACTACATACATACGGAGGGCACCAGGCAGCGCAGTCCTACAGAAGCAGGAAGCGGTTTGCAGCAGAGCGTGTACACACGTGTTTTTCCTAAACATCGTGGCCTTGCAGGATGTTTCCAGAGATCCTCTGCCACCAGTATACCTTCTGTGTATATCTACCTAATTAAGAGATATTTTGAAACTTTGTTGTTCAACAGCATCTTTCCTGGCCATTTCTGTGACATGCTGCTTGCACCTACATTATACCGTGTCTCATCATTTCCCTGTAATTGCAATGAAACACCCTGATGTAGGAACCTGGAGATTGTATTCGGTTGACAGACAAGGTATGTGCTCTCAAATTAAGTCTTCTTCATTTAAATGTTTTTCCTGGTAAGGCAACTAGAAATTTTATTCATGTATTTATCTTTATGTACCTATGTTAGTCCATATAGTATTGGTGATATGATTAAAACCATTCCTTTCCAGCTCTTTCTTCATTGTCTCAATTACAAGTTTAAGGTCATAGCTGCCTTTATAATCCAGTCTGATCTCCACAACACAGGCCCTCTACTTTCCTCTCGTAAGAGATGCATCAATTTTTAGGCTAGAAAAAAGGGCATTTAGTAAGTAATGGTTATCTGACTTAAGGTCTTCAGGTGACATTAAGTCTTCCATATGTTATTTGGTTTACTGGCAAAATTAAAAATCTTTTGCTTTATTTTTAGTTTGAATGAATCAGCCGTTAACTTCAATGAAACAACTTCTGTGCAAATTAGGCACAAGATTTGGTGATACAGTTTCTCAGGTTCTTCTCTTTAAGCTTGCAAAATTAAAACAAGAATGGGAAACTAATTTTCCCCCTTGATTGATTTTTATCCTCATTGTATGTGAGCTGTGAATTTACCACCAGTAAGCAATTTTCCATATTTTCCCTCATACCACTTATCCTTTCTATTTTCAGAGCTATTTTTATCACAGGTACTGTGTTTACCACTGCAGGCGGCCTGCTTCAGAGCATTTTGTATTAATAAACTATTTCCTGCAATTTATAATGTCTTCACAATTCAGCACAGCATCTTGTTTCTCTGTTTAGTGTGCTAACTGTCTCCATTTCGATGCTTTGGGGTCTGTTTTGCCATAATTACTAAACAGATTGCAAGATGCAGTTGCTATTTTTCATTTAGCAGGCATTGTGTACATGTTTATAATTCACCCAATCATTCATTTTTTCTGAATTCTCGCTTCTTAGTTGCCATGTTATGTTTTAAAGTGCTGTTTTCATTCTGCATAGTCTATATGACTTTTGCACTTAGCATAAATAAGTTTATTTTCAAGCTGTTGTGCTTACAGATATGTTAGTGTCACTATTGTGGCCTTTTATTATTTTTTTTTATTCCATTTTTCATAAGGAGGTGATTTCTCTACTGAGTGAATATGAGGCAATGTGAAGCTGTAGTCCAAAACATTCACCTTTTGTGTTAGAATTCCATTATTTCCAGGAGTTACTCTCATTGCTGACAACCATTTTCCAGTGCAGACAGCAAAAAAAAAATCTTAAGCATCTTAATCTTACATAGCTTTATTTCTAAATATAAACTGCACCAAACCAGATGTTCCAGTGGGTACAGTAGTTGCACAATACCTTTACATATCTCTGCATTCAGAACACTTTAATGGCAAACTTCAATATCGAATGAGAGAGGGGCTGATTTACTTTTGCTGGTTGTCTTTTCCTGGCAAGCCTCCTAGTAAGCAGCTGCTTTGCACACACCAGATATCTTGATATCATCCCAAAGAAAGGCCTGGGATTTTAAAAGGCATTTCTTCTGCACCATCCTTCACAAAAGAAAGAGAGAGACCTCAACAGAGTCAGTGTAAATTTTTTTTTTAATTTGTACTATGGAGCTCACCTAATCCTTGTAGTTCAGCTGGTGTTCAGCTTCTGCTACAGTGTCATCAGACTGAATCTGCTTTGAAACCTGACCTGGAATATCCAAATGTGGAATGGGATTATTGACAGCACTATGACTTTTAATGTCACTGATACTGTACAGTGCTTTGGATTTTCTAGGTAAAGTGGCTGAAGGAATAAAGGAATTATTAAATGGGTTAAAAGTAGCAGAAATAGAATATAGACAAGAAAAATTATCATAGCTGCTTGAATTCTAAGTTATTTCTATTTCCATCAAGGCTGAATGTTGACCTATGAAGAGGAGGAGGGTGGAGCTAAGAAACATTAAAACACATTAAGAGGAAATGTAATGAACAATCAAATTAAGGAATTGACTCTATTCTCTATGAATGTAAGAATAGATCAGAAGCAATAAATTTGATGGATTTGAAGGAGAAAAGGCTTTAAAGCAAGTATTATGATGGGTATGGCGGGGAGAATAATAGTTCTCTGAATGTTGCTTTTGGCAGCGAATCCATGTGAGAAAAGACAGCATGGAGCCTAGACCTAGAGGTTGGTGATGAGGTCTGAACTACAGCAATTTCAAAAGAAACATCCCAATGTGGAAGACGTTCGAGCCAAGGAGTGGTTCATTTGCTTTGTAAAGCCCCTGACCAATATCTGGGTGGCAATGCAGGGTCAACTGACAATGCCTAGAAAACACATGGCAGAGAGTCCTACTAGGATCTATCAGTTTTCCCTTTACGCAGGAAAGATCAGGATCACTCCGTCTGCATTTCTGAAGATCCAAGAATAAAGATAATGCTGACTTGCATCTTTTCCTCCCTCAGAAGAATATGCCTCTCCTAGGGAATCATGGCTGTTCATTTGTAAGAGAGGTATACAGAGTCAGAATCTTCTAGGAACAGGAAATATTAACGTTGAGTTGCAAACACTCTTCTCTAGTACTAGGGAGTTCATGTGTAGGGATCTTGTTAACATGGATGTTCTCATAGGTAAGGACAAGAATACAACAATACATAAGAAAGAGCTTCCAGAGAGAGTTTTTTTTTTTCAACTTTAACCACTCCTAACAGCAGATAATTAGTGAGGATGTCCTCCAGAGTGATCCACTAAGGGGGAGAGAAGGAGGCAAAACTGAGATGGAATAGAATAGAATTTTTGAGCAGGAGGAAATACCATGTAATAAAAGGATGCTTCAGTGATGATCTCAACATTGAGGTTAAATGGGCACTAGCCAGGCAATACTGGTCCTCGTTTGGGATAGTAATCAGAGGAAATCATCAGGATGCAACAGCTTCCTCACATGAAAGCAAGTCATCTGGGCTTTCAGGACCTGTACTTTCAGAACTTCTAGAATCACTAGGCATATCCGCAATAACAAACAATGAAACACTACAGTATGTACACGAGTACAGAAAT
>VZTL01004964.1:3557-22549 GCA_013400535.1 Scopus umbretta
AGGTAGCTCACAGCGCAAAACTCCGCCAGTAAAACTCTGCCTGTAGCCATTTAACAATACGTTTCTCACTGACTTTAACAGGGCAAGAGTTTTGCCTGATGGGTCTAACTCCTGAAAGCACCTTTTAGTCTCAGGGAGACCTCCTGCTCAGAACAATAAACAGTTTTGCCTGAGTCAAGACTCATGGTAGTGAGATTTTCATGCTAATAAATGTACCATTAAACTATACACATGAGACCCAGATGTAGCTGCACACATGTGAAAGGAATAATTACATTTGTCATGAGGCATTCAACCAAGTCAAGGAAGATACCAAGTGACATCTGAACAGAAAGAGCACAAAATACATGCTCACACAAGGCTGCCAAGAAATTTGTCAGCTGCTTCATCAACTGGGAATTTCAGATCTTCATTTAAAACTCCAGACTATGAAGAAACAAGCTTTAGGGGCTCATATTTAATGAAACCCCAAACAAAAGGTAATTTAGTTCATAAAAAAAGTCAGCAGGAACAAAGTTCTGCCTATTGCCATCTGGGATCTCGCACACGGTTTGGTTTTTTCTTTTTTTTTTTTCCCCAGGGTTATTGTTTTCGAGTTGCCTATTTTTCTTTGTTGAACTAGGAACTAATATTGGAATTAGCCTGAGCTGCATTACGAGTGAGTGATGCAGAGCCCTAGTGGCTCTGCTGCTTTATTGACAAGAAACAAATTGTGCTGGAAGCTGCAGTGCAGACTTTGGCTTGCAAATGATCATGCTGCTCATCAGATACCACCATCTACGCAGGGGCGGAGGGAGCTAGCACACATGGCCCCTCCACACTGCCTCCCAACAGCAAGGTGCTGTCATATGTGCAGTCCTTCACTGTTTGTACTATGGTGGATTTATTAACTAACATGCTTTTCAGTGACAACTGATTGGAATGAATGGCTTTCCCTCGGGCAAAGTGAGCCCTAAAAGTGTGTTTGGAGAAGGTGGTGTAGCAGTAAAGTACTTCTGAGATTTCTCCGGAGTATGTTTGTGAGCAGGCCTGACTAACAGTAGGTAGATCCCAATGAGGATCATCACTCTAGCATTTTATGAGTATTTTAACAAGTTCTCCTAGCCTCATCCTGCTGGTTCCCCACATCCCAGGTGAGGTTTCCACCTCTCCAGCTGTGCAGAGGCATTGTCTCCTTTGCTTGTGTAGCTCATTCATTTTTAACAGTTGCTCATTTTGTTTCCCAGTTTGACTTCAGTAGTCCCTTCCAGACAAAATTAAAAGCTCCAGTTGGGATCCAGTATAATGGAAAAGCAGCTCAATGAACCTTTTACAGCCCAGTTTTCTCATTTCCATACTGTGATACAGGTAACAGCTGAAAAAACTAAACTGTATATATTTTTTTAAACACATTGTAAAATTAAAGCTCCTTTTCTTTCCTTTTCCATGTACAAAATGTTTAGATGGAATATTTTATAATCTATAAAGGAGCTAGCAGAGGAGATGAATGGCAGCCAGAAGAGCAGCATTAGTGCCAGCAAGCTTACTGTAGCTGTGAATCTAAGCAACTTGCAAGTCCTTCTCAGCTCACAGGTGGCTAAAAATCTTTTACTAACTAGATTTACTAGCAGAACTAAGGAGACTAAACCCTGTTTAGCACCTCGGAGTCTTGCATCTTGTTTGTGTGGCTGGATAAACGCACCTAAGTGAGTTGGTGAGACAGTTTTGAGTATCCATAGAAAATTATTGTCAGAAACATGGCTTAAGTCCCAGTTGGGTTGAATTCAAAGGGAATATTGACTTCTATCAGGAGAAGGTACTGCTCAGTGTGTTCTTGCTAGCTTGAGTACAGCTGTGATTTCTCAAAGAATTTGATTTCAGAAAAGAAGAATATACAGAAATCTTTAATATTTTACCCTTACCAAAAGCATTATATTCACATCTCTTCATCTTCTCACATTTCTCTAAAGATGGCTGTAAAACTAGTCTTCATTTAAAAACTACCTTGGTTTGGGTTTTTTTTTTTTTATGAAGTATTTCTTTTGGGTGTATCATGTTTTTTTCTATTTCACTAGCTTTTTAAAGTATATTTTTAACTAGGTACAGATACACAGAAAAAATATGTTTTGAATAGATGGCAGGATAGCTCTTCATCCCTGAAATATTCAGGTGTGCTTGTTTTCTAAATGCTCATGAATGAGAGAATGCCAGAATTACTGATGGGCTCTGAGGCATGCACAACAGGTGCTAAGGTGTGCTGCTCACACAGAAAGGGAAGTAGCATCTAGTATTGGCTGATGACATTTGCATTGCTGGGGAGACCCAGTAGCCTGCTCCAGCTCCAAATAGCTCCTTTACACAGGTAATACTCTCTTACTCCCAGAAGTAATTGTAAGCACAGTCACTAAAAGGGGATGTAGTGACACCTGCTAAAGGGTCTTTCATAGTCCCACTGTTTCCTGCTCTATGACTATTCCCAACTGTATTTTTACTGTTTACATTAAATTTTTGCTTTCATTTCTTAACTAATAGCAACTTCATTTTGTAATCCTTTGCTCTGAAAACTGAAGAGGTCTCCTTATATCTTTGCTTTTCTGTTCATGGCCCATGGTTTTGTTTTCAACCCCAAAATTCATGCAACCACATGATATTTCCATGCTGCCTCTCCAATCTAGGAACACAAGTCATTCTAATGCACTTCAACCTTACTCTGCTTCAGCCTTGAGGATGCCATGAATCACAGAACCACAGGCTGGTTGAGGTTGGAAGGGACCTCTGGAGGTCCTCTTGTCCAAACAACTTGATCAAGCAGGGCCACCTATAGCCAGTTGCCTTGGAACGTGTCCAGACAGACAGCTTTTGAATATCTCCAGGGATGGAAACTCCACAACCTAACAGGCAACCTGTACTGGTGCTCGGTCACCCTCACAGTAAAAAAAAAAAAAAAAAAGTGCTTCCTGATGTTCAGATGGAGCCTCTTGTGTTTCAGTATGTGCCCATTACCTTTGGTCCTGCCACTGGACACCACTGAAAAGAGCCTGGCTCTGTCCTCTTTGCACCCTCCCTTCAGGTATTTATATACATTGACAAGATACCCCTGAGCTTTCTTTTCTCCAGGATAAACAGTCCCAGCTCTCCCAGCCCTTCCTCATATGTGAGGAGCTCCAGTCCCTTCACCATCTTCATGGCCCTTTGTTACACTCTCTCCAGTATGTCCACACCTCTTTTGTACTCGGGAGCCCAGAACTGTACCCAGCACTCCAGGTGTGGCCTCACCAGAGCTCAATAAAGGGGAAGGATCACTTCCCTCCACCTGCTGACAATACTTTGTCTAATGCAGCCCAGGATACCATTAGCCACCTTTGCTGCAAGGGAACATCGCTGGCTTGTGTTCGACTTTGTGGCCACCAGGACACCCAAGTCCTTTTCTGCAAAACTGAAATGCTCCTGAGCTGTTAAACTTCGGTATCCCCTTCCTGTTATTGTCAAACTACAATGCATTACAATTCCTCCCTGTTAAGTCTAGGAAACCCTTCTTGCTCTATGCTTGAAATATATAACATTCTGTAATATATTTTCATTGTGCAGGACAGCTGGTGCTTAGCATGTGGCTTCTCAGAATTCCCTCCACATTTGCATGTACAATAGAAATATATTGTTTGTGTGACTGCAACAAGAAATTAATCACGAGTATATAAAACTCAGTTTCAGGTCAATGCTCAACCATTCCAGGAACACACTTTTGCTTTAGTTATTGCAAACAAGACCACAAAATACCATACAGTATTTCATGCCTCTTATTATGCCTTTTTTGTTATTTATGGTTAGAAGCAGGTAGAACACATCACATTCCTCTTTGTCTCAACCACATGTCTGACAAATACATTTGGTAGTTGCTTGCAATATGGTATAATCTTAAATCACTTGGTTCAATCATGTAAAATTATGTCTATAGCAGTGGCATCTACAAGGGAAATATTTACACACAAGATATTTCTTCTACCTAGAATATTAAAACTCATTTTCAGATGGAAAAATATTTTTGTCATAAAAGCTATAATCCATACAAACAGTTAGAAGCTTGTTTACTACTTGTGTTTTCACGGAATAATACTGTAGTGCATAGAAAGCAGTAAAAGGAAAACAATAAAGCCCTAGCAAGTGCATTTGGCCATCAGTGTAATAGAGAGATGCCAAGAGCTGAATCCTCATTTTCAATGTTCATTATTCTGAATAGCTACAATTTTAAAGGACCTTATAATACTAACTGTGTTGCATCAGTCCAAAAATCTTCCTGCCACTTCTGCTGTTTCTGATGTGGCCAGAAGTACATACTCAGGGAAAGAATATCATAGCAAGTGTAGAGTAGTATATCCTGCAGCTTGCAGGATACACATATCTCCCCATTTTCAGCAGTCTGCATGTTAGGGATTTCTTTAGCCAGAGGTTGTAATTGTTCCTCAGAGAGGAGCTGCTGCTTCCTTTCTGGATTTGCCTAGTCACAACCTGTGAATGAGCTCCACAGTTTGGGTGCTTTGTGAAAACGTGCTTCTTTTTGCTTGTCTTAACATGCCACCTGATAATGTCCTTTGGTGAGTGCTAGTTTTTGTGTTTACAGAAGTAGGGAATAATTATCCCTTATTTACCGTCTCCCTGACATTCATGATTGCCAATCTCTTTACTATTGCCTCTTTTTCAAACTAAAATGTCCTGCTCCATTCAGTCTCTGCTTCTTCAGAAATCCTTCCCTGCTCCACCTCATTTCCCCTCATCTGAACTTGTCTAGTCCTGTTACACTCTCCTGAGGTGACGGGGTTGACAGGAGTGGTATATGATATTCAAGGTAACAGGTGAGCTGCTTATTTTCACAATGACACAATGATGTCATCTATTTTCTTCTCTCCACCTTTTAAAATAGTTCCTGAAGACCACAGCTGAGCAGTAAATTGACTTTTTCAGCACATTTCACATGGTGATTCCAAGATGATTTCCCAGTGCATTTGGAACTGATAGCTGTGTACTTGTGTGTGCAGCCATATAGGCATCAGAAAACACATGGAAAGAAAGAGAGCATGTCTGTTAAAGCTACTTTTACTTTGCATTTTCCTTGTTGTTACTGTCATATACCTTGTCAGCATTTGGTCAATAACATGAAGGGTTGCAATTGCCTGACATATAAATATCTAGTTTTGTGATCACTGTAATGGCACATAGATGAAAAGAAGACCTGCTCTGGCCTGTCAAGTGTGAAAGTGGCAGACCTCATGAAGCACATAAATGATCTCTTCAAAAGCAATAAGGATAAATGTCAACAACGTGATGTATGTTGTGGAGATGAAATCTATGCATAAGCAGGAAGAGAGGCTCAGGCTTACTAGACCCACACATGGCAGCAGATGGAGAGGCAGGGACTCTGTGCTTCGCTGAAAACACAGTGCAGGGAAAGACAGTTGAGATTTATTACTATCTGGGGAGGACGGGATCTGTATAATTCAAAATTGGACTTGGTAACTGAGAATTAAAATTAAAAAGTTAAGGGGCAATTTTTAAATTAAGACTGGGAGAAAGTCAAGACGTGAAACAGCACATACTACAGGATGGTGCATTTCACAAGGATAAAGTACAAAAATACTATATCCTCAAATAAAGGATAGGGTGGAAACACAAAATGCAGCAACACAACAGCAAAATGCAGCTTAACAAGTAACCCCCCATTTCAGCACATACATTAAAATTGGCTAGCAGATTAAGACCAAATATATGTGCCTGTTTGTACTAGTGCTAGAACTCCGAACCACACTAAGGACAGAGAAACTGGAATGTCTGGTTTAAAATTGACATAATGAATAAATTAATATCTCAGAAATTTGGTAGAAGGAACGTAATGAAACCAGTTCTGATTTCAGGGAGTAAAATAATACTTTAAGCCATGGCTGGAATCAAATAAGGTAAATATCCTAAGTGTGTGTACTGGTATTGGCTGGGATGGAGGTAATTTTCTTCATAGCTTATATGGTGCTACATTTTGGATTTGTGATTAAAACAGCGTTGATAACACAGGGGTGCTTTAGCTATGGCTGAGCAGGGCTTACACAGAGTCAAGGCCTTTTCTGCTCCTCCCCCCGCCCCACCAGCGAGCAGGCTGGGGGTGCACAAGAAGTTGGGAGGGGACACAGCCGGGACAGCTGACCCCAACTGACCAAAGGGATATCCCGTGCCATATGGCGTCATGCTCAGCATATAAAGCTGGGGGAAGAAGAAGAAAGGGGGGGGTGACACACATTCGGAGTGATGGCGTTTGTCTTCCTAAGTAACTGTTACATGTGATGGAGCCCTGCGTCCCTGGGGATGGCTGAACACCTTCCTGTCGATGGGAAGTGGTGAATTAATTCCTTATTTTGCTTTGCTTGCACCTGCAGCTTTTGCTTACCTATTAAACTGTCTTTATCTCAGCCCACGAGTTTTAGTACTTCTACCCTTCCAATTCTCTCTGCCATCCCACTGCTGTGGAGTGAGCCAGTGGTTGTGGGGTGCTTAGCTGCCTAGCAGGCTTAATCCATGGTACTGCATGAATCATTATTGCAGAATCCCTCTGGGCTTTAATTCTTTGACAATACAGAAAGAGCACAGTCATAGGTCTACACTACTGAGCATCCCACCAAGGTGGGACAGTGACCATAGCATGATAAGGAAGACCAAAAGGCTACAAGATTAGAAATCACAATAGTAATAGGAGAGTTCATATCCTCCATATAGACTCAATACTTGTCATGACAGGGCATGTTGCAGACAAAATTATTTTAAACACTGTAAAGGATTTTTTTGTCACTTAATTGGTCAGAAGATCCACAAAGGAAAAGCCATTCTTGATTTAGTTTCAAGCAGAGCATGTGACCTCTTTCAAGATGCAGCCAGTGAAGTTGGTCTCTGTGAAAGAGGCCATAAAGTATTCAGATTTGACTTTCTTGTAGGACTGAAAAGTCAAAACACAAATCCACAATAATAGCACTAAACTTAAGAAGTAGAACTATAATCAAGTAAAGAATTTTACTGAGAGAAAATTAAAAGGAACCACTACAAAGGTAAAATGTTGCAGGTAACCTAAAGACCACTTCAGGACATCACCATATTCCAGGCTGAGAATAAAACTTTAAAATGGGGGAAAAAAAAAAACAAAACAAAACACAAAAAAAAACCCCAAAACCCAAGCAAGAATGTTTAACAGTTCAGTGAAAGAGTAAAAAAAAATGTTTTCAGAAGTGGGAGTTGTATCATTATTTGGGAAGTAGACCAATTAATTCTTGGCATCCAGAATAACACATTCTAGAGAAGCTTTCAGAGTTTTGCAGCCTTCCCGTGAGGGCCACTGTGTGAGCAATCTGAGGCACTAAAGGGCTTCAGCTATGAGAAAAAGATGCTAAGGGGATTCAGATATACAGCTGCTGCCCTGCTAACTGTGGCTGGTAACCTGTTCCCTAAAGTAGCCTTGATGCCAGTGGAAAAGGCAGTGATACCTGCAAAGACAATTTTTTTTGAGAAAAATTCCTGGACAGGAGAAATTCAGGAATTACGAACAAATAACTTCAATTTTTGCATTGGTAAATTAGTCAGAATAAGTAAACCCCAAGTTAGTACATGCATAAATAGATAACGGGCATCTATCCACATGACTTCTGTGGAGGGAAGAAGTGCCTTGTGAATCTGCTAGATTCTTTTCAAATTAGCAATGAGACTAATACCCGATAATAAAAGACAGATGACTTTTTGTCTTTTTTTTTTTTTTTAATTGGTTTTCAGAGAAGCTGGATATATGTATATCTCTGATTTAATTTGGAACTGTTTCTAAAACAGCTCAGCATTTTAGAACTGCCCCAGAGTACATCAAGCTGGCAACGAAAACCTGACACATCACAAGCGAACATATGTCTTCTCTGAAAAACTGTCTGAGTGTCTAGATACAGCCTACATCTTCTAAAATGCAGCACTGAAGTGATGTTAACGTCTATTGGAAAACACAAAGAATACAAAATACATCAGTAATTTTGATTTTTGAAAATTTTTTAGTAATGAACTTAGAACTCGTCACTAATTTCAACCTCTCTTTTTTTTAACTGACTACACTATATAATTGTTCACTTTTACTATTTTATACTGTAAACTTTGGGTTTATTTTCTGTGTATGCCTGAAGCTATCTTCTGACCTTTGTTTAGACTAGGACTTTGAAAAATTCCCATCGTTACTGAACTTCCCTGAAAGTTTTTCTTCATTTCCTTGAGAAGGCTAGAGACCATTACTCATTGTTTTAACTTGCAGTTTCTGTAATTTCAAATCAAACCTAACTAGACTATTTAATCAAGGAAAACAAGAACATTACTCAAAAAGTAAAACAAATAATGGCAAAAGCAACAAATTGTTTTGTAAGGGGCTTTAAATGTTTATTCCAATGTATGTGGATTGTCCCTAAGAGCAGCAAAATGTAAATTAAATTAGTACTCAAGCTTCACATTAGGAAACAAGCCTTTTTTTAAAAAAAGGAGAAAACCCCCTAGATTAAGCCCAATGTGGGTTAGGCCCACTGGTTACATAAGCCACTAATCCACATCAAAACCTTTTTAGTAACATATGGGCCGTAATAATTTCCGGTGCTCTTTACTTCTTAAGCATAACAAGCTGTTAAGCGAAAGGAACTTATATTTGCATTTTTAGTTACTAAAGAGATCAAAACTGGAATTTTCCCATAAGGATCATTAAGGCCCATTAAAAACTCTGAAATTCACTATTAATTATATATAGTTAGCAGAAAGTAGCGTTAAGGCATCAGGAATAACCAATCCAAATCACACTCCCTGATGGAAATGCAATGGTACAGTTTTTGTGCAGGATGTTTTGGGGGCCCTTGAAAAATACATTCAGGCTGTCTGTGAAAAATATATTCAGGCTGTCTGGGTTAACTTCTGCCTAGGAAGTGCGGTGGTGAGAGAAATGGTGTATTTTCTTCCTTTTGTTTTTAAAATAAGAACACATTAGGTAAGAGTATTTTTGTAGCATCTAATAACAAGTTTAGATTTATTTTCTTTAGAATACAGCCTTTGTATTACAAACAATACTTGATGATAGAGTATCCAATTAATTGCTAGCTTTATACGCATACAGCACATAATGAATTTACATGAGTGTGGAAAAACAAAGCAATATGCATCCTTAGTGTAATCCCCCTAATTATGGGTGTATGTTTCAGTTTTCATCTGTTCCATTATTCAGATCACCCATTCTCCTTCCTTTCATTCTTTTGCATGTCTCAAACCTTCCTCCATGGACATGCTGCCCCTTAGAAATAGTCTCTCATTAAGGCATAGCTAATCTTGTAGGCCAGATGAATGAAGTAACCACTATTCCTCATGAATGCCTAGGATTTTCTTTAAATTGTGAGATATTTGCAAGTACAGTTCGAACAAATGACTTTTCTCTCAAGCTGTTCAGAGAAATATAGGGACGTCACTGAAACATATCTCTGCAGGAAAGAGAGTCCATGGTTGCCTCTTTGCTCTGCAGTGTAATACTGGTCTGAAAATACAGAACTGGAGCTTTAAACTTAAATGTTAAGCTCTGCAGAGAAGGAGATGGTCTTTTCATTTGCCTATAAAGGGCCATGCTCACCTACAGTGCTTCAGGAACCAGAATAATAGTAATGCTTTAAAAAAAAAGTAGATATAGGCCAAAACCTGGCATTAACCAAACCCTAATAGCTGCTTCATTGACTGCAATCCAGACAAAAAAGATGAAAACCAGTCACCCTAGTGAAGAAGGGGAGAGGACCTCCAAGTACAAAGCTGATTTTTGCCCTTTATTGGTATTTAGCTCATTTAAATGTAAGCTGAAGATTTCAAAGCCTTTTTTTTTTTCGAATTGCAAATTAGTCCTTTTTTTTTTTTTCCCCCCAACAATATGTTTTAATCTTGTTCACTTCACTTGAGAACATGGTGAAAAATTGGGAAGAATTGTGTGGCAATGACTTTCCTGAATGGAAAGGAAATATCAAACAGGATTGCTCTGCGTGCACGTGTGGCACAGAGAGGTGGTGGATCAGCCTGTCTGCCCTCCTCCAGCAAAGGGGCAACAAACTCCCAAATGACAGCCTTGGTCACATCCTCCCAGGACCTGCTGGGTCCCTCTTTCATCACCTTGAGCAGGAAGCTTCTCTTCCTCCTTTCCAAAGTATAAACAAACCCCAGCCTTAGCTGATTTATAATTCTGGCTAGAGGGTCTTCTCTATTTATCAGATAGGAGTGACACACACACAAAAAGACTTTTTCACTTTATATTTCACCTCTAATTTGAAGTACCCAGTATCCCTCTTACCTTCCTTTGTCACCTTAGGGCTCCCTTATGGGAACCATAGCACCGTCTAAATAAATATCAGCACAGTACAGTGTGGAAATTCAGAAGGAATAAAAGGTTATGTGCCATCAGAAAGCACACCCGCTTTAAAACTCTACTTAGATCAGCCAGGTGTTGTCAGTAACATTTATTTCCAATGAATTCCCACACAGCTCCTGTCCTCTCTTCCAAGGCAGCGCTCGTTCTTGAGGAAAGTGAATCAAACATTAAAAACTCTTCTTGCAGACATTTCTCAGAGCAGGCAGCATCCTTTTCCAGTCAGAAAGTGTGAAGATTGATGCCCGGACTGAACTAGTTCCCGCAGAGTTGATGGATAGGATCTCCACAGTCCTTTCACTGATTCTGTCATTGGCATGAGCCAATGCATATTTTATGCAAAAGATGAGGAGTTTGAGGGAAGGAGAAAAAAAACTGCTTGGCCTGCGGAAACTAAAATCAATAGTGGTGAAACACACTGTTTTAACATACAGGACTTACAGACCAGTAATTAAACTTACCACTTTACAGAACAAGCTCTATCCATTAGGAGCACGACCGACCTTTCTAGGAGAAAGATTACCTAAATGCAACAGTCCACCAAAACTTTGCTGACAGAAAATGAACCAGTGTCTACTCATAAAAGGCCAGGTTATTGGTATGAGATTACTGAAGCTGTTATTTGGAAATTTAGGAAGGTTATTCTCTCTAGATTTTTCACAAAAATGAGAGAAGTTCACCTTACAGAGACAGATCTAACAGAGACGCTGCCAGCCTTATTGTGACTTTCTAGGCCACAGGTGCCACTGAGTAGTTGCATATTCTGTAAAAACCCTATTCTGCTTTTCCTTTCACCTATGTTGCTCTCTGAGAGAAGCTCTCTGAGAGAGACTCTTGAGAGAACTAACCAGCAGGTAGGAATGTTTTGCCACCGCATGGCCAAGTGATGATCAGGTGCTACAGAAATTAGGCATCTGAATACAAGTAGGATAAATAACCATATACTGTCTTAAGGAGGAAAAGTCTTTTATGGGGATAAAAGAAGATTTATCTTTGCCCTGAAATGGTTTATGAGAGCAGCCTTTAGAGCTGTAAGATACAAAACAGATAAACTATCTAGGAAATACTTAATTCTGAAGAAAACTAATCAAAATCAAGTTCTCCAACAAATGTATTCTCCCAGGAGAAAGCAATCCCAAAAAGCCAGTGACTCTTCATTTTGGAAGCTATTTATTGAGCACATGCTAAGTCTTCCTCTCATATAGGCTCTCTCAGCATATGAAGAAGCTAGATACAGCAAAACAAATATTGTCTGTTCCCTGAGTACACGCAGCCAGGGAAGCAAGACTCCTAGGCTTGTGTAGCTTACTATCCAGCTCAGGATTGTAGTCATGTATAAGATATTTGAGCCCGGAAGATTCACGAGAAGATAAGGATAGGTCAAGTACCGTATTCTTGTCTCAGTTATACAATAATTTGCAATCAGGACTTTGTTCAAGCAGGCGCATTATCACTATGGGGGGAATACAGCTGCTCTCTGCAAAGTGTCTTAACAAATTAACACTTGCCAAGTGCTTTGAAGAGAGTTCTCCCATGAGGACTGCCTTGTTGTTTCTTGCTGCTGACATGCACCTTATGTCCAATCTCAGGAAACAATGGGGAGGAGCACTGTCAGTATCTGCCACGTTACCCTCATGACTTTAGTTCTCAGTGCCACGGCCCCGTTTTTGCCATCCAGGAATGCTGCAGGACAAAAGGTTGGATAGCACAGGTCCAGCTTGTACAGGAACTCTCTTCTGATGGCAGTGGTACTGTGCTGGTCAGATGGTTGACCCTCTCTCTCTGCAATGTATGTTTCCAAACTACTTGCCCACAGCCAGCAATGTATTATCGTGGCCTGTATACCCTCTTCTCAAATTTCTTTGGAGTGAATGGGTGAAATAGCAATCTGTAAGTGCCCATGGTACACTGGCAGTTGCACATATGGATAAGGGGGTTTTCTCTCTTACGTGCTTAAGCCACTACATACATTGGCTTGTGATCCTGCCCTAAAAAATAGATACCTATTAAATCGAACTGACTTCATTCGCTATAGACTCCTGCATAATTCAAAGCCTGACTGGCCTATTAAGCAGAAGGATTTAATTTCTTCCAGTTAGCTATTTAAAGATTATATATTGATATTACCTAGGCATATCAATGATATCTTCTTCATTTGGAAGAATGACAGCATCAGCAAACAGTTAACACAACTTAATCACACATCCCCAAATTATTCAGTTAGACGGTATACAGTCATGTGCCCCAGCAGACATACCTAACTGAGCACCATACAGACCTATAAGAAGTCAACAAAACCAGTTTCACTACAAGCTTGTTTGTCAAAGTCACAAGCCTAATACTGCACAGGGCACAACTGCCATTTTAATACATCAAAAAGGCATAATTGAAATGAAAGCAAGTAATTATGACATGCAGATAAAATGTATTTTAATGCATGCAAATCCACTGAACTTCAATTTTAATGAATGTCATTGACTGAAACAAATTCTGGTAATATCTATCTATAACACTATTCCCTTCCACCCTTTTGTCCTGTCTACTACTCTTCCCTCCCCTCATATACTTCAAACTGAGATAACTATAATGAATAAAATACCCCAAATCATTATGATAACATGTTTCAGCAGGAATAGGATATTTCATTGATTTTTCTGCTTGCACTGTAAGAACCACTGTGTTCAAGGATTCAGAGAAGCAGAAAACTGAAGGACATATAATGAGAATTTTGTGTACTTCAGTCACTTAGTGCATTTGCATTGTCATAATAAAATTAAACAACCCCCCTTACTCCACTTTTATTTCTCAGCACAGCATTTAACATTTTTCAGTCTTTGTAAAAATGCTTGGTTTCTCTCTTAATGTTAAAGATGGCAAAGTTATAACAATGATGCTATTAACAATTGACACTTTTTTTGCAGAGAAATACTGTTCATCATGTTATACCTGAAAAGTTTTAAATGTTTTTGAAATTTGTTTTAAGGCCGGACTTTGAAAAGGCAATTGCTGTAACTCATTTGGGAATAGAGACATATGATATGACAATGAATAGCGCTGAGGCCAGAGGTATTTGCTTCCCCAAATTAAAAAACCCTATGCAGTGTTTAAGAAGTGTCATTGGTATGGTGCCAGCTAGTCAAGCAGAAGAGACCGATTTAAATCACCAGTGTGAATTCAGGAGATTTTTGGTTTGGATTTCAGCTTTGCTGTTAGGTTCCTTCCAATTTGTTCCTGGGCTTATATACTTAATCCCTGTATGCTTTATATTTGTCTATGTAAAACTAAAATAGTAGTACTTTCTGCCATGATATGTCTTTCTTGTCCTGCTCTGTAAGCTCTTTTGGACAGGTACTCTTTCTTACTATATATCTGTGTGGTGCCTAAACATGGGGCTCTGAATGTGACTGATGAATCTTAGTAATAATAAAATAACACTTCCTGTCAATGCTTCTCTGTAGAGGGTGCTTCTGGCAATAAGATCTGAGGACTTAGTCAACTCATCCTAATTTATGTCATTCTCTGAGGTATTAGCATAACAACTCGTGGTGGATGACTTTAAATAAACATGTTCAGAGGTATTGCAATGCAGGTATATTATCTCAAACACTGACTCCTACAATGACAGATGAACATCCTGTATGCACACAGAAGAGGAATATGTAAGTTTAATTTGCATCTCTGGCTCTTTCATGGAAAACAGAGCTTAAGGCTGACAAAGATCCGCTGGACCAAGAGTGCATGGCTGTGCCTTGTGCAGCTGTTTTTTTCTTCTGAAGGTCATTTTGATGATGGGCTGAAGTAAAATGAATGGCTTAACTTAAATCAGTGGGAATGCTTTGCGGCTGCTTGTTGGCCAGCTTTAGGTGCCTAATTACTAAGCTGATCTTCTAGGCTCTTTCTGTACTGAGAAGGGAACATCTCAGAACGTCTGAAACAGGTTCCTGCTTTGATCTGCCCTCTGGAAGAACACATTTCTGTTGACTAACTACAGAGGGAACCTACTTCCTATTTTAGACATTTTAAGGTCAATGCTACAAGTTGCTCAGTGTGAAAGCCACAACCCTGCCTCAAATCCATGGTTGAGTTTTTAGTTTTGTTCTGTATCAGTCCAAAAATTTATTCTCAGCCAAAAATCTTCACAATAGTAAATTAAATTCTCATTGACCTGAGTATGAAATACAGCAATATTTATTACAAGACTCAAATACCAAAAGGCTTAATTAGGACAACTGTCATTTTTGCAGTTAAAGTGTGGCACCAATGTTTCTGGTGTTTTCCACAGCCATGTTGTGCCAAACACATGATGTTAAATGACAGGTATTCCCTGCATAGCCAGCTGGTGATGGCAGGGAAGTGGCACAGAGCACAGCTGGCATCCTGAAAAGCACAGTGCCGACCAGAAACCATCCCTGTTCTCTCTTCTGCCATGGCCTCCTCAGCCAAAGTCAAGGTTGACAGGTACCATTTATGAAGCCTGAGTTCTTAAGTTACCATAAATATGCAGCTGTTACTGTGGCTGCTGCTCTCTCATTACTCTTGCTTTTTCAGTGAGACCATCCTGATACCGTTCATCCTGTAGAGTACCACCTTCAGCCAGACTGGTTTTCTGTCTTTTGGCAAGGCTGTTTCCATGAATAGCATGCTCTGTGGCATGGGCACGACTGTTGGCATCTGACCCTCTTCATCCAATAGTTTTCCTACATTCTATATTTTTTAAGATTATTATTAATTTCACTAAACATCAATATAGATTCAGTTGGAAACTTTGTTAGAAGGGCTATTTGAACATCATTCATTATTATAAATGACCACATTAAAAGTGGCTGTGGTCTTCCAATAAAGAAAGTGCAGAATAAACTGCAGAATACATTTTATTGAGGTTATATGGTAAATGGCAAAGTTTCTTCATTGTCTTCATTTCTTGCAAAGCCAGCTGTCACTGACATCTAAGTACTCTAAATAAATACTCTAACATAGTATTTTGAACCTTTTTCCCCCTCAACAGGAATTTCACTTGGCTGACAAAGCATGAATTAAGTCTTATCTCTAGTACTTCTATGTCATATAGCTAGTGACCACTTCTGAGAAAGAAAATATTTCCTTTGACATTTTAGATGAAAGTAATGCATTCTGTTTTGTTCTACAGGTATTTTGCATAAGGGCATAGTCCTGTTATATTCACAAAGACAGAGTTCAATGGTGGTTTACAAGTACCTTTTATACGTGTGAAGACAACTACTCTATTGCAGTAGCATCCAGATTCAAAAAGAACAGTCTTTTTGCCATAAGCAA
Organism: Scopus umbretta; assembly: GCA_013400535.1. NCBI lineage: Eukaryota > Metazoa > Chordata > Aves > Pelecaniformes > Scopidae > Scopus > Scopus umbretta. The sequence continues at coordinate 19,264 of VZTL01004964.1, forward strand.
GACTTAGTTTATTTTTGTGTCAGCAGAAAGCTTTGCTTTCCTTTATACCTTGACATGAAAATAGGCTTATTTATTAAAAAAGTTACAAGTTATCTTCCATGGCAGGTTATTTAGATAAAAACACTAAGTATCCTGTAGTGTTTTCACTGGAAAAGGGTAAGGGCAAGTTTCTGAGACAAGATAATGGAGTTACCACTCTCAAATTCCTTTAAGATGGACTGAGAGAGTGAAGCATGAGGTTTACAAAGGAATCAAAGGAGGAGCTTCTAACTCTGGTGCCAATAAAAGTAGTTCTCGGGATGCTATGTGTGAATATAATGGGCCTGACATGAGCTAAACTAAGACTCTGGGCATGCTTAGCTTCCTTGCATTAAAAAGTCAGGCTGCAAATAATGTTTGACTAGTGATAAGGCCATGTCAAAACCAGTATCTGCCTTGGGGGCAAATATGAAAACATTGTGTGGGTGATGCTTCAAAAAACTGATAGCAAAAAATATGAATTCTGGGTACACATTCTACTCTCAGTTCTACAAAATTCTCAAAAAACTGTGAATCTGGGAATAGACTGGGATATCAGAACAGTCAGAATTTAAGAAAGGAGATTAAACAGTAATAATTTCTGTTAAGAAAATGACACCCCCTTAGTAGCCAGATGTAAATACTCCTACCACCCAGCTATAGAAAAGGCAGAATAATCACACATACTGCAACAGCACAGCTAAGAATAGGAATTGGGGTGGTCCCACAACACGATGGACAGGGAGTGGCATACTCTATTAATACACTGTCTTGACCTTTGCATTCAGGCTGCCATATAAGTAGGCATTGATGCACAGCTACGTAACTTTACAACTGTAAATGCCTAAGAGTGTAATAGTGAATGGCTGCTGTCTGTGGGCAATGAATGGCAGAATGGGGAGGCTGTTAAACTCAGAAAACTGGCTTATTAGTTAAGGAAACAACAGATACTTAATGTACTGTTTTTCCACATGCTTCTGTGTCAGACACCATGCGCAGAGCAAGTGAGACAGAAGAAGAGAGAACATACTTTCCTCAGGGACTGTGGTTGTACAAGACTGGTTGACCTGGGGAAGTTGGGACAGGATTTAAAATAGAATAGCAGCAAATGTAATTTCTCTTTTTGATGCAGTGTCCTTTGTCCTGTATATGTTATAGGAAAGAGCTTCCTGAACAACCCTGACAAGAGCCCTTATCCTTAGATAGCTGCAGGAGTCAGAGAAACCCACCACACCTTCAGCCAGTGGAGGGATGTCTGATATGTGACAACTAAAATATACCAGGCTATAGCAGTGATATCCAGTTTAAATTTTTCTCTTTTCTCCTATCAGAGAGCAAAAAGCACGCACATTTAAAACAGTGGCCCATATATGTAGACAAACATAGTGTTTTTTTGTATGAAAAAGAGATTCTGAAACATGAATGAGCTCTTCACAGAAATATTTGTGAGGTTTATTTGTTGTTCTATAACCTTGGGATAATACATATTTTTTCTCCTGGAAATGGCCAGACTGCTTCTTGCTAACCTTTTAAGAAAAGCAAGTTAAAAATGAGGCATGACATCTTTTGAAATTTAGTGGAGTCCTAAGAAATTACATTTAGAGTTTTGTCGGTATCACTACTAGACCATCATCAGTGACAAAATAAATCTTCAGTGTTTGCTGGGTTCCTGTTGAAGTTATGGAAATTTGTTTGAAAAATAAAGGCTAAAATGTGCATAGGTACTACATAATAAATTATATATTTGAAAAGGGATATGCAAAGACAGGAATCTAAGCAATAATTTTTATCTTTTCCTTAACTTAAGATACAGAATCATGACACTACAATGAGTTTTATATATCACACCTCTGCCTGGAAAACTTCTTAGCTATCAATATTATAATCAGAACAATTTGAAGGATGCAGATGTCTTTCCCTTATTTTGTGCGTTCTACACTGTTCCATACAGTGAATCGCTTTGTTATGTGTGTTAACTGATTGGGTTTTTCTTCTGATTCCTTGTCAAGCAGTCTGTTTTTTTCTTTTCATGTGTTTATAAGGGAGGGATGCAAGCCTTGCGCACCATCTCTCACATTGTTCCACCGAGATCAGTTGTCTCCACCACCTAGAACAAATGAAGAGATTCTGAGATTTGCTGTAAGTACACTGCATTTATTTGGTGTAAAAAATTCAGGAGACTGATGGTCCTTGGACCATAATTCTTCTTCTTTGTCATAGGCTTAATGAAGTAAAAGCCTGTTAATTCAGGTGGACCTCTGATATGCTTGGGCTATGGGTGAGATGAAAGATGCATCACTGATGGTTTTTTTCTGGAACTAGAGTATTAAAATGTTGTTTTAAAGCTGTGTACTACATTCTGACAGTTTACTGCCCCAAGGCAGAAAGAAGTTTTTCACACCCAGATTTTTTTCTAGAAAATGTCATAACTCTTCAAGCTCTCCTTGACCTGTTTCTGTAGCTGCACTGTGGAACACGTAACATATCTATGTGCAGCATATATATTTATATGGATTATATCAGAGAGTGGGCTTCACATGGGGTTAAATCATCCCAACTCCACTGAACTTAGTGCTGCGGCCCTGAGAAGTCCCTGGGCCACAGATGGGAAAAGCTGGGATGGGGGGTGGGGGCAAGTACCCGCCAACATTTTCCTCTCTTATGCCTCTTCTTACAGTCCTCCTCTGTGGACCTGCTGCTGGCCTATGGGGCTCATGAACCTTTAGTCCAACCCCCAGTAGCTGTTCCTATAATAGGTTCCTTAGTGTGACTTCAAAAGCATGTCAAACTCTTGTGTTCACATTCAAATTCTCTGAATTTTTCTCAGAATACCTTTGGGGCAGGGAATTACTCTTCCTTGTACTTCTCTGTAGTTAACAGCTAGAGGAATGGAGATTCATAAAAGTCAAATTGTACACAGGGCACTTGTTCTGTGAAGACAGGAATAACCATCATTCCAGCTTCAGTCTTTTAATATAAATGTTTTCCACAATGTCGGGTTTTTTCTCCCTATCAAACCAAGAGCAATAATGAGTCAATATCAATTAATCTTAATGCTTAAGAAAATCATAGAGAATGAACCATTTATGAGATGCAAGCAAATGTTTTGAGCTCAACAAACAAGCAAGTGCATATGTAGGTCAATTCTTGTCTGACTCATGCTTTTCCTGCTGAATGAAGTAAGAAACTGAACTTTTTTTTTTACTTTATTTTGCTCTGGCACAGAGGAAATTTTAAAAATATCTAGAAGATTTTGTAGCACAAAGCC
>VZTL01004973.1:2160-23369 GCA_013400535.1 Scopus umbretta
TACTGATTTTATTCAGCAGTGCCTTACAGGCACACAGCTCCCGGGCTAGACACAAACAGCAGGCTTTCTGCCTGACATGTAGCTTCAGCAGCACTATTCACTCTTTCAAAATCAATCTCTTCACAGAAGGCTTCACTGCCTTCTCTGCTAAAAAGGATATATTTTCACTTAAAAGCACTAATACAAATAATTCAACTTGACACAAAATCACAGAAAAGGCAAAGGCACTTTCAGTTCATTGTGAAATTAATTTGCAGACATCAACAACATACCCACCCCATCAGGAAGCACCCTCAGCTCTTTTATCTCTTCTTAAAGTTCAAGCACTTTGCCCTGTGTTTTTAGGAAAGGTTAGTTACCCCAAAATGAAGACTAAGGCTATTTCTCCACAGTGTCAACAAGCCCTGGGATGATACAGCAAAAACATACAGTCTGAAGGAGATCAGACAGTCACATAGAACTTCACAAGACAGAAACTGGCATCTTTGCTGCTGAATAAAATCAGTACTAAGTAAGAAGGTTATAACAACAAAAATTGTAGCACACCTCAGGCTTCCGTACAGCTGGAGAATGACATCCATACTATTTCTCTGAGATGAGAGCATGCTCTCGTTCAGGAGCACCAGCAATTCCCTGTTCCTCAACCTACCACAACCACTGTCGCCTCCAGTCATGCAAGTGCGCTGAGAGAGAGGTATTACTCTAATCTCAATACTTCCTCTCTCCTGTGACATAGGTTAGCGTGAATCATCAGTTAATAAACAGCATTTCTTAACTGATGGGTGCAGCATTTCCAACAGCACTGCAGGCACACTTCCCTTTACTCCCATTCTGGAGAACTTATTTACATAAATCCACATAGAAGAGAACACCTGAACAGTAAGAGCTTGTAGCAAACTTATTCCAAAGAACCTCAGCTCCTGATGTTCTATTATGCTGGCACAGGTGCCATGCTTCCCAATGCTCAGTCCAGAAAACTCAGACCCCTGCTCTTACCTTTCACGTTCAATCTTCCTCTAAACTAGTGTCCAGAGCAGCCTACTCCCCCAGAAAAAAACCTAAACAGATTGCTTGACATACGATCAATAGGGTTAGTCCCTTCTGTGGTCAGTCTTTCTGAGCTGTGTTCCACTTGCTACAAGCTGTCTGCTTAAGGAGGAGCTGGGATAAGTTTCCTTCTGACGGCACTGAAGCGGAGAGGCAGGCACTGACTGTAATAATACGCTGTTTCCTGTCTGTGGCTGAGCTGAGAGGTACTGCCCAGCAGAAAAGGGTTTACAGAGGCTCAGGAGTTCAAGCTCCACCTCTTCCAGTGAAGAGCCTTTAACTACAGAGGAGGGTTCAACAGCATGGCTCCTGGTGCTCAATAACATGCCCTGACCAAGCTTCACTTCCACTTAAACATCACAAAGAACAAATCAAACTACCCACATCTCTCTCCACAGAGAAGAGCTTTCTCCTGTTGGATTTCAAAACTATGAACAAGATGGGATAGGAAGTGAATGTTGTAATCCATGTTATGTGAATGAGGGTGAAAGTCCACATCACCACACCACCACTTGCTATCAATAACTGGCAAACATTTACAAAAACACCATGTGAGAATCACATTGAAAAACAAAATTATGTACCTGAAAAGATGTGATGTCCTTCCTAGGTCCTCTCCTGTTGATGACAGGTGTTTTTTTATTAAAGAACGCATATTTTAGATTTCCCCCCCCCCTTTAGCTTTATACAAATCCTGCACAAGGCAAGAAAGGGTCAATGAACTGATAAGGACTCCCTCCATCAGCTGTGCCAATTGTACTGAAGGCAGCAGCCTTAATTCAGTTGGCATCTTCTAGAAAGGAGCACATCTTCAGCCAACACAACCACCTGGGGAGTAAGAATTCGCTTACCACACAAACATTTACAAAATTAGGCCTAAGGAGATGACCCAAAGTCATTTCAAAGACTCTTGAGGGGATAGCTGTGGTGGCAAAGTGTTGGCCTCAGCAACAGACAATAGAGAGACTGGTGCCCCCTTATGGGCTTCATAGGGGAGAATGGGCATACTGGATGGTTCAGGTCCACGACACAGGTAAAGCAGTCATTTTGAGAGAAGTATCTCCGAAACCCAGGCTTCCTGGCATGATCTAAAGAAAACACTATTCCAAGTTCAAAGTATGGAAATTATCCTCATAGTGTATTTTGTTTTAATGCTCCTAAAGCAACTGCAGGCTAATGCATTAGGCACATCAACCAATCAAATTACTGCAAAATTGCACTGTGCAAGAAAAAACTGATCACAGAAACAGCTGAAGTCTCACTAGGAAGACCCAATGTGCCCAGTGTGATCCCAAGTCAACTGCTTTTTAGAAATCACAAGAGGCTTTGGGGGTATGGCTGGGAAAGCTCTGCTCAGAAGTTAGGGTCAGGCTTTGACCTCACCTGTCCAATGCTGCTGATTTCTATTTCACAAAAAGTACAAATGTAGGCACACACTGATGGCAAGAATCCAGGCTAAACGTTGACCACCCTCTTTGTGAGTTTGTAGTACAGCAGATCCTCTTTAAGGCCCTGTGAAAGACAGCAGCCTAGGAAAGTCCACTAGTGAGAGATCTATAAACCAGGTACTAAGGGATCATACATGGAAAGAACTAGTCACTTTCAGCCCAGACATCCCAAAAGAATTTACTTTGTAGTAAAGTAGTAAAGATGTAGTAAAGATGACTTAGAAGGACAGAGATGGCAGAGGTATGACAGCACCAAATAATGCATCTACAGTCCTCCTAAGAGAAGAGAGACCTGGCATGGGGCTGCTATACGATTTGTTCACAGAGGCTTCCTGCTAAGTAACTCTGCAGCCACACTGCCTGACCTAAAGGAACAATAGCTAAACATGCAGCTTTTCCTTGCACCTCCTGGGGAATGGAGCTGTAGAATGTCTTAAACTCAAAAATGTCCCTAGTCACATGCTCCCAGCTCATTCTATAGTCACATATCCATTAACTCTGGGTAGCAGTCCTAAAAACTGTCCCCACTGCAAACAGGATACACTCACTGAAAAAATCTATGCAAGATGAACTACATAAACAACAGTGGAACCCATATTATACACTCATCTTTTTAGAGGAAAAGGTCTGCATCTTAATACTCACATTTCTCTCTCTCCTGCCTCCTGACAGCAAACAAATTAGCTGTCAGACTTATGTCCTATGTAAAAAGGTTTATTGGCAGCTATATTTTTTAACCTTACTCCTCTATTTAAGCAACATAACCTTTGTTGGCTCCATGCTCTGGTTTTCTTCCCTCATGGTGCTGCCCCCCGAACTCCTCACTGCCCTTTCGCCAGTTTCTCCTCTGAGTGGTCACCCCTTATTACCTCTTTGTTTTGGATCCACAATGCTCCTCTAAGTGGTTTATCTAGTGTTTTTGTTTCCCGCCTCCTTTGTTAGTACCTTAGGAGTGTCATTCACCCAACATGGCCTGCAGAATCTATACATAAAGCAGTATGGATGCCCGGACAGAGAATGAGTTTCCTCAGAAAGAAACCACTCTTTCATAAATCCAAAACTACCAGTCTCCATTGAAGAAAACACAGAAACAAAAAGAAAATCAGAACATCTAGAACTCCAGAATAACTTTCTTTGCTATACAATACCAAACGTTGGATGTTTCTGGTTTAGGATAAAAACTCAACAGTGAGTCCCACTGATTTGAAACAGGAAAAGAACTCTGCATTTTAGAAAGGAACTGAGCTGGGGAGATACAGGGAGGAAACACAGTGCTCTCAAAGAAAACCAAGAGAAAATGGCAAGACTGCGAGGAATCCAAAGCACTGATGGCAGTGATGTGGCAGACCAAACAGCAACAAGAATAGGCAACCTTCTGGTTTTCTAAGTAGTTTTATAGCTCACAGTAAACCACAGTCAAACCCCTCTGTAAACTAGAGTAGACAGAAATTAAGAGAGGTCCTTTTCCTGAAGTTTACCTGAGCCACATGATTAGCTCCAGACAGTTGAAACTTATCAGCTACTTGAGTGTCACAGTAATCCTATACTTAATAGCCCCTAGGGAAGGCAGGAACTGGCAGAGCCTGATACCATAGTCATGGAAGTAACTCTTCACTGCTGAACTCCGGGCAATCTGAGAGAGCAAACACACTACTTCCTCCTGCCCCGACATCAAATGTCTCTGAGGCTTGCACAGCAAGGCACACTGCTCAGTCTTGGTCACCACCTGCAGGTCACCATCCTGCAGTATCAGCTTCCTCCCTCCAGTTGAATTGCTCCCCTCTTCACCTTGCCTTAGACCAACACTGCCTCCTTTCTCCACACGCTGCTCTCTCCTCCCTTTTGAGCCCTTTGGAGGATGCATGGAGGTTGGCCATTAGCCAAATCCAAAGCTCACACTGCTGCTTGACACTTGCCCCGCATGGCTGCCGCTAATGTTTTTTTTCTGCACACCAGATATTTCCCCCAAAATTGAGCTTGAGGAACATCTGCACCTCAGAAATACAACCAGTTTTTCTCCCAGTTATTAAGCCTGGAGAAAATGAAGTAGTGACACCACCACGTTTCCAGGTTGCAAATATTTAGCACATATTCCACATCTAGAAGTACCCTAAACCAATTCCACAGTTATTTGTGTGACTTTTGTTCCTCCTTTTGCTTTGCCACTATATATAGTGTGCATATAGAAACACACATACAGCCACATACAAATAAAGTCAGAGAAAGAAGTTTACATATTTTAAGGCCTAAAGGGAAAACTAAATCCCTTTAGCAAAATCTCCCGCATAAACATCAATGTCACCCCTAACTCCCTCAGCAGAACAAATTTTTCTGTCCCACTCTGTAAATGGATCTATCAAACCCTCCTAGCTTATAGGTAATGAATGCAAAGTTTTAGCCCTATACATAGTAACCCAAGGTACTTCCCATGTGCATGGAGATGAGTTATGATTGCTGTAAGGAAAAATGAGTTATGGGTTTTTAATTTTTTTTATAGTAAAAGAGGCTGTGAAGTTTTTTCAGATGTTTTTAAACTCTGCAGAAAAGAAGGGATGTGGGGGGAAGATCCAAGAACATAAAATAATGCAAAAAATCCTACCGTGAAGCTGTTGTTCACATTCTTAGTGCTGGATTCTGCCACACTGGCATCTGTCAGATCCACCTCATCAAAAATAATGGACTGGAAAGAGAAAATTCAAAACCCCTATGAATTATTGAATCCAATGTATAAGCAGCAGACCCAAAGGGACATGCCTGTTATGTCTGCCTAGCACACTCCATCACAGCCTTTGTGATCTGAAGGAAAGGCCCAGCAACATGAAGGACTTGGAAGTCTAGTTCCATACAGCGGTGCTCGCATTTGCCTGTCTTCAGCCAGTGAACGCAATTACTTTATTTTTATTATGGGATTAGTAAAAAAAAAAAAAAAAGTAGGCTTTGTTCTTCTGAAAGGAGACAGATTTATATCTAGTTGACTATCAACGTATTAAACCAGATGCATGACAGCTCTGATTTGATAAACTCTAGCCTTGCTTGTCTCCTCCATTTCTTCTTTTCATTCATATTTTCTCCCTTCTTTTTCAGCTTCTATTGATTCAGCGTGATTTCCTACTAAAAAGCACCAAGGGGGAAAAAATGCAGAAAAATCAGTATTACAGGTCCACGTGATACTTTACTTAAAACCCAAGGATTTCCAAGTGTAAGGCAAAACACAGGAATCTTCTAGTAGCTACGAAACCTGAAGACAGGTGCTTTGAGAGCACGTGCTCTTTACCAAGGGCTGTCTTCTCACAGACACCCATCTGCTTCCAAAAGCTCCAAGACTGACTTTCTTCCCTTGGACTCACATGTATTGTCAAGACCTTACCTTAGCAGTTTTTGCATAGTAGAGTGTTCGTCCTCGCAGCTTGAAATACCGTCTCTTCCAGCGCTGGAAGGAGCTGGTCTGTTTCATCAGCATTCCCTCTTTTATGATAGTCTGCAAAATAAGGAGGGGAGAGGGGTGAAGCATACATTTTACTTACAGGCATCTTTTATGCTCTTCCACTATATACCCATACCAAAGACAAATGGACTCCGAGATCAATAATCTTAGTGCCCTCTGCTGGAAGTGCTTAACAAATTCATTCAACATAAGAAAGCAAACTTAGCAAGATTAAACTGTCACAATGCATAATCCACACTGTGCGGTTTTATCCTTGTCGCCAGTGCTATCACCATACCAAAAAAGATAAATAACTTATGACTGGATGAGCATTTCTAAGTCTAACAATGACTCGGGGAGCATAACAGTTAAACTCACTGAAGTCACATTTCAGTTGTGGGTAAATACATACCACAGTGTATCTGTTCCTATCTCCAGTTCTGCCTTGTGAAATTATCAGCATCTACCTGGCACAGAGCTGGCAAGCTGCAGGCCCACAAGGTGAAGATTGAAACTAGAGCGACGAAGGAGCTATATCCAACTTCAACATTTGGTATTCTTCAGATAGTCTTGGCCCTGCCTCATACTCTCTGGCTGGCTGCCATTTCCCAGGGCTGGAGTGCCAAAACTGTCTACGCACACACACTGCCTTTTTTTTTTTTTTCTTTAACTGCTTTATAACTAGCTTGACATACCAGCATACACACATATGCTCACTCACATACTATGCATACATAGGGGTATGTATTTAATCCACACACACTTCATTCTACTTTGCCAAATACATTTGATTCCTTCACTGAAGACAGATTTTGAATACTAACAGCTACATAAAAATAATCTGAAAAACTGCATCTTAGAAAGAGAAAACGTGGAAAAGTCAGAGCTGAGGGTTCAGCCCCAAGTTACTGATTGAAGGCATTGCCTAGGAACTGCAAACAGCACTATGTCAAGCCTTAGTACCATGAGAAACCTACTTCTGTCCCCAAAAACAGACCCCTGGTACCCACTTCTTGCTGAGAGAGCCCAATGCAATAAACACACAGTTAAAACACAGGAAACAAATGGTCTGACAATCTTGTAAGACAGGTTATTCTGTATCTTCATGCCAGGAAAATGACACAGCTTTAACATACCAGAGGTCTCAGTGTAACTCAGGTTTGTAACAGAGTCAGGTCACCAATGAGTAGCAATTAATTCACAAACACAGTGTTAAATGTGCACTGCCAGGCTACTACAGCGTACAAAATAAATACTCTTACTGATCCACAGGGTTTAGCTCATTTTAGAAATCCTTTCCAGCACTAAACTTTCTTTTAAAATGCTGTATTTCTAATGTGTGTCTTTCCTTTTTGAAACAGCTGCAGATTTTAATACTTTCCACACACACTGGCCCTTGCCAAGCTCAAAGTTTCCTCAAAAAGCACTTGGAAAAAAATGCTGACTATAAGAAGAAACATCCGTCTGACAATACATGCTGCTTTCTTGCTAGACTGAGCCATCCTCAAACTGGCCTGAGAGATCACAGGGCCTGGACCACCACGGTGATGCCTATACTCACAAATCAGCTGGGAAAGAGTGTACTCCTGCACACCCCCAGATCTGAAAGACAGCTGCTGGCTATAGGAGCCACTATATACCTTCCTCCACTGTGTTGGCAAAGAGAAAGAGTGCTCCCCTATCTCCTCCAAAAGAAACATCATCTACCTTGGAGCCTGGGACCTGGCCAACTGAGGCTAGTGAACCCCAGACTTCACCATTTCCCAGTGTTCTGTTTCACAAAGCCACCTGCACACTGGCAGAAATACCTGTCAGTGCTTAGGCAAAGACCAACTTAGTGTGCCTGGTTCAACCAGGAATCACCAAACTCCACTGTATTTCCAGCAGAATGAAAAGAGATAATGAAAATGCGCAACTGAAGACTAAGCTCATATCAAAAAATGGCTGTCTCCCACATCAGCTCCCCACAAGTCTAAAGTGGTTGCTGAAAGACATCTTGGCACACATTTTCCACAAGTAACAGCAGGGACACAGCAATAGGAATACACTCTAAGAACCCATAAGGCATCTGGGAGTGGCTTTAGGGTCCAGAAGTTAAACACAGTATAGTGATACCCAGAAACAAGATGTTAAACTAACTTGGAGCTGGTGCTACGCAAAGAATCTGAAACGCAGATGTGATCTTAATCTGAAGCTTCAGCAAAGATAAAATAGAGTTCAGAGACTGACCAAACAGCATCCCTCACTGAAACGACCCTGAAGGCAAGGCCAGAGCTGAAGGCACTCATCTGGAACCAGGAAAGGTGCATTCAGACTCCTACTCTGCCACAGACTTTTTACAAGATCCCAATAAAACAATTTTCACTCTGTGTGTCTCCATCTCCAATCTGCCAAGTGGAACAAACAGCACTGCCCAAGTCTGTGGAGTCCTACTAGAAATATATATATATGTCTATCTGATGAGTTACTTCAAGCTCCAGCATATCTAAGTATCAAAGAGAAATGTAAAGTAACAGCACCTACATTACCATGCTAAAGAAATTATACATTTCTGCAGTTCACTTTCTACAGGGAAGAAAACAGGAAAAGTGGCAAGAGATTTTCCAGACTAATACAGAAACATAGAGTGATCTTTCGCATTCCTTGGACAAAACCAAATATAATTAAAAAATGAAACAAAGAAAGTAGCTACTGAACTCTGCAAAGCCCTGAACCAAAGACAGAGAGGAACTAAAAATCCTGGGGAAGACTCCCAGGATGCAAATCCCAAATATACCAAGTCAGCCAGGAGTCTGATCAAAAAACAGCAACTTGCAGGAGAAGATTTCAGAGCTCTGCTGCTATGCTTATTTGCAGATATACTTAAATTGAGGTCAGCCAGAGCCCCACACTCCCCAAGCTCAGTCAGCAGCACTCTGGCCACCCAAACTCTTGCCCAGCCCACCAGAACGATAACTCACAGCAAAACAGCGTCTCTGCTTTCTCTCAGTTCCCAACAGCTCCCGACTGCCACGCTCAGCTCCCAAGTGCCACCCATCAGGTGGTACCCCTCACCTCGGCAGGGCTCACTCACCTCTGCACAAGACATGCATTCCTCCATTTCTGTTTTAAACAGAACCCTCCCTTTTTTTTTTTTTTCCTTTTAAAACCAAAAGGCAACAATCCCAGAGGTCACCTTGCCCCTCCCTAAGTAGCAGTGTATGTCATTTGCCAGCCTCTATCTATAGAAAACCTCACAGCTACATAACTCAGACATGAAAGGCCAGTGAGAAGCGAGCTCTCGCATGCACTCACTGCTCAGAGAAAACAAGCCTCTGGTTCAGAGCTGCCCATCTCTGCACGAGAGCGGCTGTTCTATTTATAGGCACACAGCTCAGTAGAGTTTGGTGGGTTTGGGCGGAAAGGGCTGGAGATAAGATCAAGATGACTTTTGAAAATGATTCAGACATTGCTGCCTTTCTCCTCCTCTATTTTAATTTTACAGCCAAAGGACTTGCTACTTGCAGAGGGAAGGCAGCTGAAGAAAATTAACTGGGGAAAGGACCTGACAGCAAAGTGACATCAAATTAAATAAAAGGGGGGAACTGAGCAGTTATTTCTGCTCGCCAGCTTCTCTGTAGCATTTTTAATTGAAGATCTAATCCTGTCAGATTACTAGCCATGTAATTCATCAAGGCAAAAGTGAAATTACTTCTCCCATAACAAAAAAAAGAGAGTTAAATCTATTTTTAGTATCACATATTGGATCCTATGGGAAAAGCTACTGGCCTGAAACATCATGAGGTTTGATTACGTGCATCCTATCAAGTATAAATATAAAAATTGTGATGGAACTATCCAGACTGCTTTCTATCCAGCTGAGCTTCTCTTCAGCACAGTGTCCTGTGGCGTGGCACTCCATGGGCAGACAATGCCGTGAAAAAATGAAGTATCTTCTTGGATCAAGCTTAAAATGATGTGCTAGTTTCAACAGTGACCTCCTTTTGTCATATTACAAGACAGTGTAAAAAAGGTTACTGAACAAACTGGCAATTTAAAGCAACACTGCACATAACAAAGAGTCTTAAGCGTCTCTGCAAAGAACACAATTAAAGAGCTGAAAGGCAGGGTTTAGGGAGTTTCTAGCATTTCACTATTTATCTTTGGCCTTGAAGAAAAGCAACTTCCTGCAGGAAAAAAATTCAGTTCACAGCGAGCAATGCACAACCCTCCCCCCAACTCATCCCCTTTTAAAAGTTGACATTTAGGAAGAGAAATAATACATTCTCAGATTTCTTCTGTCAAAATGGGTGCAGGGTTTAGGCCTAATCCTGAACTGACGAAAGAAAAGTTTTGCCACTGACCTCAACAGGAATGGTTTCAAACAACTCGGAGGACTTAAATAAAGGACTTAAGACATGGAGAGCCTTGTGCTTCAGTGCTTCACCTTTATGCAGTCCCACCTCGTAAGAACAAGAAACCAAATGATTAACAGTAGTCATTCACAAAACCAGCAAGACACGGCCCTATTTTTTGCAGCATTACTTGTCTGAGGTGTCTCTGTATCTAGTAACCCACATCAGGAGATCAGACAGACAGCCTACACAGATGAAATGCTTTCTATGCTGATAACGTGAATGATTCTAGTAAAAAGCGAAGAATGATCACATCGGATTTCAGCTGCTGTCAGAGTGCATCCCTTTTCTCCTGCTCACTACTTGAAACACAGGAGTAGCCCATCCTTTCCTGAAGCTTAAGCCTCTTGCCCCATTTGGAAGTAGGGCCGTTGATATAACTAATTCCCTAATCTGGAAAACAAGATCGTATTAGCCAGACTGAAGGCAACTATCAACTGTACCCATCTGTCAGGCTGGCAAGTGTCCTTCAGCACAGGGAGGCTCCAAACTGTGTTCACTATAGACAGAGGAAGAACAATACAACCTATTTTACAGCTGAGATCATGACATATTCTTAGGGGCAGTTATTCAGCGCAGCATATCTGAAACAAGAATTTTGCTCCACTGATATTTCTTTCCAATGTAAAATATTTCTTTCCAATGTAAAAAAAGAACTGTATACAAGGTAAAAGCAAAATCATTCAAAACTATCTTAACAGCAACTGAAGAATCCCAAAGTCCTCAACATCTGGATTTCTCTGTTTTCCATGTGTCTTCAGAATGTAAAAACTTCAGGGCACAGATTGTTTTTATTTGTATGTACTATAAAACTTTGAGCAGGTTGCTGATGCCAAACAAAAAGTAACTGACTAAAGAAAGTACCAAATGCACAGAGAAAGAGAAAACAAAATGAAAAAGCATATGCAGAATTGACAGGCTATCTTTATATATGCTTACTAAGGAATTTTACAGGCAGTTGATCCCCAGGGACCAAGCAACCTCATCTAGTCACTAACTTCGGACAAGCTGTGGCAAGAAAGATGGGAGTAGATCTGCAGCCCCTTAAACATGGCAAGATAGTCTCTTGCCACGATAGGGCAGGTACAAATCTGGAGTGCTGTATCTTATTGTGGGTAAAACAGTTTTAGTAGCTGGTTCTGAGCTGGTTCTGTAAAAGCTCTTTGTAGTCATAAATATGGAACTAATAATTATTTCGGAATCAAATGAAATACAGTAAATCCAACAAAGAAACTACAGGAATAAATCTAACCAACTGCATGGAATAAGACATGAAAGGTCAAAAGGCTAGGGGTTAACAAGCTAATCCGAGAGCAACATCCTTCCACCAGACAGTGGTCACACCCTGCAAATTAACTCCAGGAAGCTTGGAGGGGAGAAGTCTGGATCAGTAAAGCAATTCTAAGTATGGGACACACAGAGAGCTACACAGATCTACAGGGAGCACAAGGGATTTACAGGTTGTTCAGTCCTGTTTGGGAATTCTACATTAAATACACTTGGCTCTTGCAAAATTGAAAAATGCATTAAGATTTCTTGCACTGGTATGAAAAGCACAAGACATTATCTGAACTCACTGCAATGAAAGGACTCCAGAAGAGGGAAAAAAAGAGAAGAAAATCAGAGGTCAGCTGCAGGAATCAAATGTCATAATAGAAGCTAGGGCTGTGAGTCAAAAATCTAGTAACAGAAGTTGAGCTCTCTACTGATGAAGGCGGTACTGTCTAGGCTTTTAGTGTACATTGTTCAATACATTTTGTTTTAATAACCTATGCTTTATAAACTGGAAGCACCCATATCAGGTTATAGCACAGACCTCTATATAACCACATGGGAGAGCCTGCAAAATCTCCCCTAAGAACCATCCTCCCAATCTTCCCCCTTTTCTAACCTCCAGCTCTGCTGTATTAGTTGAACTCTGCATACCCAGTGAGAGACTAGGGGTGAACTCGGCCGACAGCTCTTGGTACAGCCTCTCTGCAACTACTAAGACAAGCAGAATTCAGAGCAGCATGAAGGATCCATCGATAGTGTGGCTGAGATGTCATGCAACAGGAAATGCAAGCTTATTCTCCAGATCAGCAGTGAAAAACAGGAGTTTGTATCAAATAAAATATGGAAAACAGGCTTGGGTTAGAATCTGCCTTGGCACAGATAAACAAATGTTCAAACACCTCATTCTTCATTAGTTAATGCTGCAGCCAGTGAACAACACATAGGTCTTTGAACCAGCTTCTTTTCAAGACCACGTTCAGCTGCTACTACTGTGAATCAATCTCTTCTAAAAGGGACGAGCATTCATACACCTAAAAAGAAAAACAAAATTGAAAGCAAGCAGAAAGGTTGCACGTATATGCAAAAGGAAATACAACATACCAGCATATCATCACACAGCTCCCTGGCAAAATGAGCTCAGTTAGAGAGCTTCAAGTAAAGTACTTAAAATAGATGAATACTCTGGTCAGCTACTTAGAAGAGAGAATGAAAAACACACCAGTACACTCATTCAGGATGAGTTAGTAGCTGGACAACTCCTGGCACGCTAACTGCCTAAGCCCTCAGTATGCTTTCCATAGGCTCCAGGCATCCTTCCCAAACACATTCATCAAAAGAGGGGAATTGAGCACCAAGCTTAAGTCATCCCAGCAAACTACAACAAAGCTGGAAGATAAAGGCTTAGATCCATCCACAGAGATAACCAAAGCCAAAAAAAAGTAAGAGTTTAAGAGCTACCCAAAAACTTTGGAATGGAGTAAAATTTTAAAGGGCACTAATTAAACATGAACTTTATACATTTAAGGACAAACATGAAAAATATGCTGTTATTTTTTCTATCATTTTAAATTACACATACACAACTACATCCCTTCCTTAGGGCATTTTCCCCATACACAAAAAATGTCAAAACACATTAGCTGCTGTGAAACCTTGAGCTCTGAGAAACGCCTGTCACACAGCTACACACCAGCACCACTGAATCCCCTGTATTAACTCAGAAGCACACAGCTCTGCTGCTGAAACGCCGCAATATAACTTCATTGTGAATCGGAGCGTTGAACGCGGAACCCTCTAATGCTACAGCCTGTATCACTAGAGCTTAAATAACACTTTTATTCACTCACAGAGAGCCAAGTTATTACCAAAAAGCACTGTTGCCCAAGCCCACACATCCACTTCACCAGCAGGTAGAATGAGCCAGGCACTTACCATAGTGGCATGTCAGGGCCATTTGATTTAAGATTATCAGGCTGGGAAGGCGCGATCAGCGCTATTACAAGAATAGGGAATGTAAGGGAAAGCACACCCAGAATACAGCTGTGGATCTCATCCTCGCAGTCATAACCACCCCATCCTTCCCATACAGCTAAATATCATGGAGATCTTGGCCAAATAGGAAGGAAAAGCCAGCAGAAAATACTGGTATGAGAACTTCAGGACATGGGAAAATGAAAGTTATACCTTGAGGAAGAAAACTGAATCCTCTGCCCTTGTGTCAAGGAGGCTGAGGGAACGACAGCTTCCTCCCACTGTGTCTGGATTCCCATCAACTCTGCTACTGAATTCTGCAAGGAACCTTATTTGGTAGTGGCTGGTAGATGTAGGGCCAAATCCTGATCCTTTTACTCCAACTGGGGAGTAATCCAATGGGATTACACTGCTGAGAGCAGAAAGCAGCTTTTGGCCTTCACCCATTTAATTAATACTTCAGGTATCTTAGAATTTATTTTTATCTCATCTGTAACAACTGTCATCAGATTTTCCATATTTATGTATTAAACAACCTATGGGTTTTTCTTCCTCATCCACTTAACATAGTTTTTAAAGGAAACTCCAAAGTTTTTTATTTCTTTTTCCATTTTCCCTGTTTTAATGTCCTGCAAATACCATGCTAAAACATCTTGATCAGCATGAGTAACAATAAGGAAGATTAGCACAGCCCTGGGAACACCGTTTTGTTGACTTTCAGCTAAACAGAGCAGAAGAAGTCGGCATGAGCTCCCAGAATACTGATTTTGAATAAAATCTCAGTGATACATCTACATGTTCTGAAAGAGTGCTCTGACCTGCCTCAGCAGAGAGCAGTTTGAAAAGCAGGCAACATGCCTTCCCTATTTTATCAGCCACACTTGTGTCTTTCAAGAACCAGTGAAGGCAGCTGTCCCAGGGGTCAAGACATTACCCTGGACCTCGCAACACCTGCCTCAGTTCCCAGCTCCTCTGGGGATGCCCTGTGTGATGTTGTGCATTTGATACAAGAAGAATGTACCTCAATTCTTTGTATGGGAAATTGAGGTGGTATCACCTCTCCCTACTAGTATGTTACATGGCTAAATTTATTAAAACTTGCAAGACTCAAAAACAATGTGCTTGATGCAAACATTATGTAATCAAGATGATGCTTCCTCTTTCAAAAAAAGCAAACCATCAGAACAGGTATCAGATGTAAAAATTTTCAATTTAGCACTGAGACTGTGAGGAAAAGATTTCCTCTAAACCCAAATGGAGTAATCCCATATTAATCAATTCCCTAACTCAGCAGTGGTAATCTTTTAGCCAGGCAAGCCACCTTTTTCCTGTCTGGATGAAAGAAGGGCAGCAGGCTTTGGACCTCCTCCTCTGTCTAACTGCCTTACTGTCCACATGTAGCCCAGGGTCTGCAGACAGCAAGCACCATACCCTGTGGAAGCACTGGACTGCTTCTGTGGAGGTGCAGCACTACCAAATGGGGCATGCACAGCGAGCTCATTGCTTTCCGGAGTGCTTTTATATAAAGCGTGTGAGAAGGGACCACAAAAGATGGCAGCTGATGTGGATCACTGCTGCTGCCTCAGCTATTTGTCTGCCTGAAGCTGAACTGCCCATGGATAATTGTCCCACAGGGCTGCAGAACCAAACAGAAGCATCTTCTTTAAGAAACACGTAAATTCTTAGTAAAACAAGAAGCAATAACCATTTTGTGGGGAAAAAGCAGGGAACAAATGCTTTAAGTGGTGAGTTAATAAAAATTCCTTTAAATAACGGTTCATGCATTTGAAACCTTGAAAAAACACATTCCAAGGGGAAGGTGCTTTTCACTTGAACAGTATTTTGCCCCGAAATTTCTGATGCTGCTGTGACACTACCTAGTGTAAATCTTAAGCTTTCAAGGAAATAGGGAATACAAAAACCTCTCTTTGTCCCACTACTACCTTCTCTTTAAGTACGCAGGTGTACCTACTATTTTTGAAAGAATCACGTTGGATTTGTAATTTGTGGATATGTGGATATGTAAGAACATAAAGTTATGTAGTGTCTTACATAGTATACTGGATTTTATAATCAGGTGATCTGGAGATAGACATTTTAGAGTTTTCATTTACAATCCAGCACTCCTCCAAAGTAAAACATTTTTTTCTAACAACAGGGTTTGGGTAGGGGGAAATACTCTAAATATCTGACTTAGTTTTATTTAAACAAAAGAAAAAAACTTTAATACCTATTTTATTTTGTCTCTAATTTTACTTGAGAGAACAACTACTAGTCTGGCAATGTGCTTTTTAGCAACACGGTCTAAATAAATCCATGTTCTCAAAACATGCAAAAGTTAAATGTTAGCTCTTTAGTTCCTGGAACCTGAATTATAGTTAGAAGGAATGAGAAAAGCTACAAGTGTGTGTGGTTTTGTGCTTTGTTTTTGTTTTTGTTTTTTTTTTTAAAGAGGTAAACAGCTGTTGCTTTCACATAGCATCCAAAACTCTCCAGCAGTGAGGCAAACTTACAGTACACCAGTGGTAACACAGCACTGGGAGGCTTCCCAAATTCTGACAGAACAGATGAGTCTGAAGAGCACGCAAAATATAATGTAGATTGAGTTAAGGGACAGAAACATTCTTACAGCCATGTACTGTGGCCTAAAATCCTACCTTTTTCCTTAGTTCTCTGAGAAGAAACCAGTCTGTTTGTGGTGTTAATCGAAGAAAATTCATGTCCTTAAAACCTGTGCTCAAGGTGTTCAGTTTCAATTCAATCACAAGAACTTCTCTTTTGCAACAATTATCTCTCTTTTTAAGTGAAGAGTTCCCAGTTTCTACCTGGACTAAAGCACAAACCACTACAATTTACGACATGTGAAGCTCCTAAAACATCCTCTTTTAGACACCCTGTTAGAAGGCAGCATAACAAAACCAGACATTTTAATACGTTTCAGTGGAAGATGCCACAGACAGAACGTGAATTAAGCCATACGTTCCTGAAAATTCCCTCTTCATTTGTTGTGTATTTCTTTTACATTGTCTCTTTCCTGAAATGCATTGCTTCTTAAAATACTTCTTTCAATACTTGTATCAAACTAATAAGCTTCTCCATTTCCTCACTCTAATCTCATCTCAGAAAATCTTAAAACATTTGCCCTCCAGAAATAAAAAGAACACTTCTTTACCTATAAAAAGGACATTTTATCTATTAGGCAATACAAGAAACAAAACGAGCTTTCTTCAGTTGCTCACGCTGCCTACCACATGTTTGAGAACTCAGTTTAGTCTGCTCTGGAAATTTGCACAAAAATGAAGAGAAACATTTTGCTTCCTCCTGTTTTTTTTCTTGCCTGTACGCTTCGGGGTGGCTCCCAGACCTCAAAGCTACTAATCAGGAAGAGAATCACAACCTCCCATAGTGCGAAAGTTATCTATACCACGGACTACTACACAGCACAGAAATCGGAAACTCACCAGTTCAGATACTGAACAAAGTCTGTCCACGGCAGCATAAAGCTTGCTACCAGTTAATTTATCCTGCTTTTCATAGTATAAGTTAACCTGCCATATCTCTGCTACTGGAGCTAGACAGCTTCCAATATCCCAGAAAGTTTGGAGAGCTGCTCGCTCTGTTTGCAACTCTGTTGAAAAATATACTGCAAACTTGCCTTAAAAAGTTCAAGGCAATGATAAATGGTTATAAAAACTAAAATATTACAGAGAAATTGCTCATAAATGTAAACAGAAGTTAGACTGAATTAGTCTAAACAAGAAGTCCTCGTGATGCCACCCAAGGACATTGCTGAAATCCTGTCTGGTAAACAAACTGAGATCTCAACATACCAAAGCTGGCACAAGGGAAATCACACCTAACTGATGAATGAAATGAGAAGATGGCCTATTCATCCACTCTCCTGCTTTCTGAGGTTTGTAATGTGACAAGCACATGCTACTCTCAGGGCCCACAAAAGGTGCAGTGCTCCTCCGTTTCACGCCCTCATCTCCCACGACCACTTTTGACATTACTGTGTCTTCATCCAGGCCAGGTGACAACTGAGATGATATTACCACTTCAGCTGATTTCAGCTGAGTCCTCAACACTGCTTAGAAGGTGGGAGCAAGGCTCCTACGGTCACCTCTCCTCACGCACATCATCCTTCTCTTATTTCATCTCCTTCCTAATTGCCATCCATAAAAGAATACTTTATCTTAGTTGACGAACAGTTTATATAGCTGCACCAGTGACAGCCTGAGACCAGGAGAGGGGCTAAAAGCAGTGTACTATGAAATTCGATGCTGGTACAAGTCAGACAGGTCTTACAATGGCTGATCAAGCACTCTACGCAGCCTTTACTTCTTTGCCAGCTGAGACAACAGCAGTTATACTACCAGGTATACCTGATCATACGAGGTTTTCTTCTTTCCCTACAATAATAATCATTAAGAGCTTTCTTACATACTTCTCTTATACCTTCTTCTCTTTCTCAAAAATTCTTTCTAGCTAAAAACAAGTAAGTACATTAAAACACAGTACCTCACTTTCCAAAAGCTTAGTTTTCCATTCCCCCTTCCCCTGCCCTGTATCTTCACAAGGTACAGATTTTTTAGCCAAACAGATGTTAGCTATGATTTGCCTTCAGACAGTGTATGTCAAAGTCACAGTACCTATACATCCAACAATTCTGTTTGCCCCACAGTATTACCACACCAACATATTTCTGGGGACTCAGAAACAAGTTCACTTAAGTTTTATGGTCTTTTAAGCAAGCAGCTTTATTTCACAGCATTTCTTGGGAAAACAGATGACAGGACCAGAGGAAGGAAAACATATCTTCAAAGTGTTTGCGACTGTGACAAACAAGTAAATTCAGACGAACTCCATGGCTACAGCAGACTTTGCACTCAAGCTATAACAGTAAGCTTCCGTGGTGATTTAACTGTACTTACAGGCATGGTCTTGAGCTAAGTACAGCAAAAGATGTGGTTAGAAGAGATTTATATCCCCAGGGCACAGTAAAAGTCTGTCTGCATCTCTTACTGTCACTCTGATGGACCTGTCCAACAGCTTCCACAGCTCACAGTAGTCTGTTCTCTGTCATTCAAAATTAGGTCTGCCTTTACAGAGGAAGCAAGCTCCTCAAAGTCTCATCAGACCTGCGATTACTCACAAAGTTGTCTTTGCTCCTTGCCTTCAGGGCAAGGAAAAAGTACACATGCAGCAACATGCAGAAAAGATGATGACAAAACAAAAAGACATCAACAAGCAACAGAACAAATCAATCCTTGATATCATAGCACCTGGGCTTACTTGGAAAATTTGACACTGTTTAGCCTGAAGATCTTCTGCAGATTAACATGCAGGAGGCTTAATAACCATAGACAGTGTATGTTTATAATCCCTGTTCTTAACATGTTTATGTTTGCATAGTACAAGTTGCTGGTTTAGGCTTTTTCCAGCCATGCTGACGCAGGAAGTGATGTAAAACAGGACAAATGCTTAAGTAGGGACATGGGGATGTGTTCTGCTATATTCAAACAAAAGTAAAATCCAATGCACCTTTTACGTTAGCATCTCTAACACTCTGCTCTAAGGAAAAACTCCCACTCTAGCACTGAGAAAGTCAATGTCCTAGCTCTTGCCACAGATACCACCACATAGATATTAAAGTCTGACTTCATCCTTCCCCCCTTCTCACATGGGGCCCTTGCCACAAGTGGCATTAAGAAATCACAAGGTTCATCCAATCTCCATCAAGCCAAATTTCTGAAATTCAGCACCCTGTGTGCAGAAAAAGATCTCCAAAGGCTTATTTTTTTCACAGCAGATTACCACACTAGATCAGGTCACCTGGTGCTACAGGACAGCTGAGACCTGCTTGATACACGGAACATCAACCCATTTAGAGGGCTTCACCATTTCCTGTCGTGGTTGAAAAAAGCATCTCACCCACACAGCCCAGACCCTCAGTGTCTTAACTCAAGAAGTGAGTGACAGTGTCAGCAGCACTTCACAGATGGAGGAAATAGCCCCACCATGCATAATGAAGTGAGCACATGGTCCTCATGTACTTTGTCACAGGGGTTTTTGGAACTGGGATCAACGTAGCAAAACGATGATGAGCAGCAGAATGGTGATACGTATATGCTTGAAAGCAGGGCAAACTAGCTAGCAGAAGAAAAGATCCCTATGAATAACGCTTCAGACACCATATCATACAGAGACACTCTCCTTCGCTATCAATGTAAGATAAGCAACACTGAGCTAGCAGCATCAGCACTTAGCAAGCCTCTTGCATCCACGCAGCAGCAACTGCGCTTGCCCATGCTTCAGAGACAACAGGAATGCTATGGCAGAAGAATAACTAACCCAGTATTTCTAAGCAGAAACATATCACACAACAATCCAAGAGTTATGCAGGACTTTAATGGCTACAAAGAAAAATCATGCAGCTATAGTAAAAATAGTACAGAAGAAGGCAACTCCCTATGGGTGGTTCCTGGCCTAACGCTGAAGGAAATCTTCACATCTTCTCTTACAGTAACAATACAGAGAAACTACAGCTGTAGTTGCAGAACACTGTTACTGACCCTAAAAATGACATTATTGTTCCAGAACAAGCCACAGAGGGGTAAAATCTGACTGGGCTAATGGAATCAGGGTAGAAAGGATTGTTATCTGACCAGGGAGGTGAAGCAGGGCAGAAAAAGCTGGGAACAAAGACTAACCAGACCATACGCTTCACCAGACAGGAGGCTAAACATTTCTGTATGGCTACAGAAAGGAAAAACAGCACAGTACAAGATGGGGAAAATTGGGATGTAACTATGAAAAGAATGGAAAGATGCTGAGGGAGACACATACTGACTGTAGGGGATAACAGCAGGGGCTGCACCTTTCAGAGCACAGAGCTCTGAATATGAGACAATGACTTGTGCCACATCCAACAGGACCACAGGAGAGGCGTTTAGAAAAAGTGATAATGGGGGATGGCACAATACAGCCAGGAGATATGGCTGTGCAGAGGCCCTCAGGGAAGGCACAGGGAGGTGAGGAGAGAGCACCTGGCAACTCTGATACGGGGAAAAAAGGGGAGAAAAGGGTAGATGCAGTTTCAGGGGGTGGGAAGGGACAGGATGCCCTTAAAGCTCAAATATCAGATAACAGGGGGCAGCATTAGAAGGCAGGAGCTCAAATCTGACTTCCATAATGCCAAGAAAATATTACAGCAGGTGAGAGTAAGGAATGAAAGAGGTAAGACAAGGTCCTGCTGAGCCTGGGCACACTGATCACCATTAGGATAGAGAAGCTCCCTGGCAGGTCTAAACCCGGGCACTGGGAAGAACGTGGTCTACATCAGACTACCAGGGAGGGTGAATTGGGGAGGTTCCTACACGGCCTCAGAGAGGCAGTCTGGTGACGGTACCTGCTGGGTAGTTAGAAGCAATTCCAGGAGACCCTAGGGGCAATTAGGGGGTCGCTGGCAGACCCTGAAAGGCATTTAGGGGGCAGCTGTTGACAGGCAGCTGGGAAACAGTTTGTTATGGGGATCCCTGAAGAGCATTTAGGGGTTTGCAAGTCCACGAAAAGCTGTTGTGGGGGTGTTGCTAGCAGGTCTCCGAGGGGCGGTTTGGGGGTCGCCGGCGCGTCCCCGAGAGGCGGTTT
>VZTL01004975.1:0-34205 GCA_013400535.1 Scopus umbretta
TTTTTTTTTGGAGAGCTGTATGGGTTACAACACAGAACCAGCTCAAATGAGGATGTATATCCGAATTTTTGCTTGGAGTGGGGGAGGGGGGGTGGAGAGGGAACCAAACTGCCATCCTGGTTTAGCTTTTTTGGAGAGGCTCCTCAATATTAATTTGCTTGTGGAGCAGAATGCTTTTAATGAAATCTGTTGGCTGCTTTGTGCAAAAAAGAAGGTTTTTTAGGGTAAGCTGGAAAAAAGGTTTTCTGCAAAAAGGGTGGAGGGGGAAAGGTGATAACACTAAAACATCATCTGAGTGATCCCAAACATTGTCTGGGTGAGCTCTAAACAAAATTCGAGTTCAGCATGGCACACTGAAGGGTTTCCCCAGAGGAAGCTAAGAGCTCCCATAGGAATAATCCACCATATTACTTCTGGGCTGCCTGTGGTCAGAAGGTAACCATTCCCTGGGGGAAAAGGTGCAGAAATCATTTGTCTGCTGAGATCTATATGAGGTGAAAAATGGATTGCTCTATCATGCCTATAGTACCAAAGTCAAAAAGTCTTAAAGTGGGTGTAGGGTTGGTAAGGGATTAGGATCTACTCATGGTTTTTGAAGAGTGGGGGATTTACAGAACTAGACTCGTCCCAGGTCTACCAGAAGCAGTAACACAATCGGAGCCAAAATAATGTTCATAAAGAAGGCGCAGAAGGGCGGCTTGCGTTGGAAGGATTCCTCGTGTCGGGGAGAGCATCCCTGCTCCGCTGCCGGGAGCCCTGGCTCGGTGCCTGCGGGGCGAGCGGCGTTGCCTGGTGTTTGGGTGGTGGGCAGGTACCTGGGGGGGATGCGGAGTCCGCAGTGCCTGCTGAGGCCCTGCCCAGACTGCAGAGCCTGCGAGTTAACAGCGAGGAGTGTGGGCTATTTTCCAAAATCAAGGTTACCTATTTAGGGCGCTGTGCACAATCGGAAGGCGTTCTCTCTTTAAGAGGAAACAAAAACATACTGAGGATGGACACAGTGTCTCTGCCCTTAAATAATTTCTAGAAATATTCACCTTTCATAGTATAGGAATAGAAAAAAATGTCTTAGCCTTTCTGAGGCCCGTAAGCGCCACAAGTATTTATTTGAAAAATCTCTTTATTCTTGCCACAGACCATGAAACCACAGGTAGAACTGCTGTGGCGAAAGGTAGCCCTGTCCCTGCTGGCAGCAGCTGGCGCTGGGGTTCGTGCTTTCCTGGCGTGCCGCAGATCTGGCATTTTCTTCTGTGAAAGAAGAAATACTTTCTTCTGTGAAAGAAGAAAGAATTCTACTGGGTTGACCTGAATTGTACTGCGGAGTGGAAATCGGTGGGAGTCCCAACGGTGGGGAGCCCTGCAGTCCCTCTGCAGTGAGAGGAAGATGCCGGATGAGTTTTCAGCCTGGCAAATTTTTTTGAGAGGCTTATACAATGTGATTCTTTGTGCTGGGTATTTCTGGGAGGCCCCAGTCCAATGGAAGGTTTTCACGTGTTATTAACCATAAACTGTGAAACTTTGAGTACTTACAGTTGACTAAATACTTAAATGATTTCCTAATTTGAGGCCCAAATAATATGGAAAGTCTTTGCAGTACCGTAGGTAAAGCGTGCACCACAAATTATTTTTCTCCCCCCCTCCCTGTATAAGGCACGAGCTTATCCAAAGTTCTCTTTCATAAATTTCGGTGGTTGGTATATGAATTTCAGGAGGTGATGGAAATTGGGATTCAATTTACAGTATTTTTTTTTTCATGAAGTGATACATGCATTCATAGCAAAAAAGAGGAGACATAAGTTAGAACATACTTAGAAGTAATTATACGTCAGGAAGGTAAAAGACTTCACAACTTTCACTCTCAAAGTAAGCAAAGAAAAAGAATTTGTGGCAATTGATTACAGAGTATAATAGCAGTAATTAAAACTATTAATCTGACATAACATTTTCACGGCAGGAACCTGAATTCTGGTCACTGTTACCGTATAACACAATACCCTGTCCTCATAGTCCTCTGTTCCAGCAGGAGGGAGGTACCTGTCGATACAATTATGGGGATCGGGATCTAGCGCTGAAACCTAAAAATGTGGGAGAGCACATTGTGTTAGAAAAAAAAATGAAAGCATGTCAATAAACATATGATCAAATGGTACTCGCATGAAAAAGTGGTTCAATAATATCAATAACCATTACAAGAGGAACAACACGTATTCTGTTATTGTAAGGCTTTGGAAAGCCATTTTGTCTTTGTCTTTTTGTTTATTTGTAACTATATATAGCGAACAGTGATAGATATAAGAATGTAAGGGAAGGAGCGCGTTTGTTTATGTAGAACTCTAGGGTAGAACAGCTCAAAAGGGAAAAATGAGGAGTGTCAAAATCCTGAAAGCACACTTGAAGGTCCTCACCGCGATGAAACGCGACGTCCAAAATATTTGCAAAGAGCCTTTCGTTATCCTCGCGCAGGCCCAGGCGCAGCGGAGTGCCGATGGGCCGAGGAGGGCAGCGGCGCTTTTGAGGAGTGGCTCGAAGCTTTGCAGGGCGGCAGCCGGTTCGCGGAGGGGCTGCGCTGAGCCGCCGGCCCGGGGCTTGTTGCAGGGTTGCGGCCACCGCTACAGAAAGATTGTAGGTTCCACTTTTCTCTTTCAGCAATGTCTAAAGCTAGCTGGATGGCCTTCACCTCTGCAAACTGACTTGACTCCTCTTCTCCTTCAGCAGTTTCTGCAACGTGTCGTATAGGACTCCATACAGCAGCTTTCCACCTCCGATGCTTTCCCACGATATGACAGAACCCATCTGTATNTTAACGTTTTGTATCTCTTTCGTAAGAGCCGCAGTGTGTTGTGCTCTCTTCGGAGAGGTTTGGTGAGGAGTTAAGGTAAATGAGCACGCACGCGTGTCTTTTTGCTTCACCTGTCAACTGTTGCTTGGTCCTCAATGTCCTGATTTTATCAGTTAAATGTATTTGAAAAATGGAGTGTATTTTAATTTTATCCTCTCCTTTGACCTTCCTCAAATAACTGTCCCAACTCTGCTCTTTTTTTTTCTGGTTCCATTATCAAATAGATATTGATTCTACGCACAGAAGCATTTTCCAGATAGTGCTGCTGAGCTCCATGCTGCAGGTCTTTTTTCCATCCAAGACACAAACGTTTCATTCTGGCTTAAGGTAAATGTAAGTGAATATTAACTTTCTTGCCCTTTTTCCTGAGAATAGCAAAAAATCAAAATGGATTGTTTGGGGCAGGGGGGAATGAGGTGTTGGCAAAACTCCTTTTCCACGCCAAGTCTTCAAACTCCCAAGTTCAGCACCAAATATTTCAGCAGAAAGAGGAAATATGATGGCTTGGCATGCGAGCCCAGGCTCAGAACTGCTTCCACTGCTCTGAGCTCTGGCTGAGTAATTTCTTAATTACTTCTTAACTGCTGTTAAGAGCGCTGTATTCTCCCTCCTTCAGAGTGACAAGGGATCCCATCTTCTTGCTTCTTCCTCTCCTCCCCATCCCAGACCCTATGGAATTGAACTATGGAACAAAGATGGAGGAAAACCTTGTGGCATTTCTGTCCTCCAAGTGTCTGTCCTGCAGTTTTGTTTATTTTTTAAATTTACAAACGGAGAAGTTCAAAAAGCTTAGTTTGCTAGAAGACTGCTCTAGCAAGAGCAGTGTTGCTTTGCTTTAAATTCAGCAAGCGTGGTAAAAGCATGCTATAAATTCAAATTAATCATGGTAACGTAGAAAGAAGTCACTCCTAGAATGTATCACTGCATCTCTCCTGTCTCCCAAAGTTTATCCTCCTCCTGCTTTACAAATCAGATCAGAAACAGGGAGCTCACGTGGTACTGAGAAACCCAGGATTTGTGTCTGCATGATGCTGGGTTCTGACTTTACAGCAGCAAAGTGGGTCACCAGCTTGTTATTGGCAGCTCAATTTTGGTGTCATTTAGGCAGCTGAAGAGAAACAAATAGGTCATCGATCAGTCTAGCGACAGCCTGGGGCCTCTGTATTTTAATTACGTGCATTCTTCGGGCCAAATTCATCCCTGTGGAACCATCATCAACTTACATGAAACTCCACAATGGAGGAATTTGGACCAATATGGGTTTTTTTCCCCTCTGTATTATTAATACATCTAACACTGTTGCAAAAAACTTTTTCTCTTTCTGTCTCTCCAGCTTTTCTAAGCAAGCTCACTTGGTTTTCAATGCCGTTTTTGAGTAGTGAAGGGAGATGAAGATAACTTTTCCTATTAGCCCTTATTAGAGGAAGAAGCTTTAAGCGATCGTTGAAAGTTATTCTTCCAGTACAGGTGACCTCTGTCCAGCACAACGCTGCAGCTCTGTGTTTAGCGTAAGAAAGCTGGGTGCTTTGCTTGATTTACCAACTGGAAACTGTGATTAGCAGCAATGTTGCTGCCATCTGTTCTCTCCGTCGGCACTGGAGAGTCCGGTGAAGTCCACTATAAGACGGGTCCGTTTCTGGATGGGGCTGTTTTATGTGGGACCTGTTCCATCAAAGCCTGGCTGCTCTAGCAGCAGTGAAGTTGATTCTCCCCCCACCCACCCCCAAGAAGGGTTTCTGAGAGACTGGACACCAAAATATGTCCAAGAGTTAGGACTAAAATGCGACTTGTCTCTTTCTCAAGCGTGCCTAGAGATGGGCGCACGAGGCATTTCTTCAAGGAAGCACCTGCAGGAGCAGCCTCTGCCTGTCTGGGCGTGTGGTGCCAAAGGGTGCGATTGTCCTGCCTGGAAACTAATGGACCAGGGAGGAGAGTCGGTGTGAGGCGGAGCCGTTGCTCTTCTCTTTACAGCAACCCACGCACCGAGGGCGAGCCGAGCTCCACTGCCTCCAGCGGCGCTCCCAACCGCTCGCCCGCAGTGCCGAGAGTGGGAGCAGCCAGCAGCCACATCCCTGTGGCAGACGGCTTCTGGGGCAGATGGAGGGGCAGAGGCCAGGGTGCAAAGCTGCGGCTGCTGTCCTAGCTGGGTCCTTGCTCTCCTCCATGCTCCAAGCCGTGAGGGTCAGAGCCCTGCAAGGCTCCCCGGCGATGTCGCGGCCGGAGGACATGATGCTGGAGAACGGCAGCTGGGCTGCTGAGGAAGCCCAGGGCAATGAATCCTCAGAGCACGCGTTTTTTTCTCTGGATTATCAGCATGTTCAAGTCCCCTTTGAAATCACACTCTGGATCATGCTTGCATCCTTGGCCAAAATAGGTAAGGCATCTTGAGAGGGTGAGGAAGGACGGGGGTCTCCGTGGGGATGGCGTGGGCAGGGGTGGCCTTTGCTTCACCTCTTCTCCAGTCCTGGAGCCTGAGATAACATGCCAAGTCCTAAGGATGCACATCTAATACCCAGTTGTGTTTTAGGTTGGAAAAGATAGTTTTCCATCTGGAAGATCACACCTGTGCATGGTGTTGCTATTAGTAGGAAAACTATCAGGGTTTCCAGGAATTTTATTTAACTGCATTATACGCCAAGGCATGCATTCATCTGGATTAGCTTGCCAGCTGCACCACATGCAGGCTGTCCACTGACATCTTCGTCTTCAGATGAAGACTCCTGGTCTTAAAAAAGGGTGCTGCGTCTGGCCAGCTGCAAGGAATAATTCAGTCTGTGTGCAGGTTATTATACAGCCTAAAATAAAATCTCTCTGCATCAAGGAGGTTATCTCTGTAACGACACCTAAGAAATTATATTTTGTATAACTTGGACCTTTCTTTTTTTTTTTTTTTCTCTGCAGAACTGGGCATAGGACAGTGAAAATTATATATTCTTTTTTTTTTTTCCTCCAGAAATCGTGATCACTTCTGTTAAATTACAGCTATAAAAATTATTTCATAGCATTTTTTCTTTAATTTTTCTTTTCTTAGAAAGTAGAACTCTGAGATTCATTTAGATCAGAATGCCTTTCAGATGGAAACGGTCTTTTCGATTCACTATTCTGCATATTATATGATGAGATCTCAACTCTATTAACATGCATGAAGAAATAGCAATGATCACAGGTTTTTTTTTCTTGTTATTCCTATTCCAGTTTGGTTTGTTTCAATTACTTTCTTTTAATAACTCACCTCGAGTACTTGTAGTGGTTGTCAGCATTTCTCTCTGACATTGGGTGTTGCACAAGGCTGGCTTGTTTGGCCTTTTTTCAATGTTGCCTTTAGCTTTAAGTGTTAATGATTAAATAATATTAAAAGTGGCACCGTTTATAATTAGTGAGAATCCTTTTTGTGGGTTTGTGTTGGTGGT
Organism: Scopus umbretta; assembly: GCA_013400535.1. NCBI lineage: Eukaryota > Metazoa > Chordata > Aves > Pelecaniformes > Scopidae > Scopus > Scopus umbretta. The sequence continues at coordinate 6,247 of VZTL01004975.1, forward strand.
TTTTTTTGCATGTATGGAATCTGTATTGTGTTTAAAATTGGCAGTTGCTATTTACATTAGCACTGAAGATGGCATGCTGACTAGCTGACATCATAAATAATTCCAAATACCTTTTTATTTATGCAGATTATTTAGTTTTTCTATTTGTGTATTACCTAAAACCATATCTTTAACCTTACGCTGTGATGAAATGCAGTCTGAACCAACAGTAATTTTAGAAAATTTGGTATTTTCAGTAATCTTTCAGATTTTCTAGCCAATTTCTGATTGAGCGGCTTCACCTTAATTGTGTGCGTTTATTACTACTGCTCCAAAGCGTAGCCTGCTGAAGGGGGGAGCACGGGAAGCTTCCTCATGCCAGTGAGGAGCTGCTTGGTGCTCTTCAGCCAGTTTGGGCTGATGAGATAATTTTTTTTCCTATTTGTCCCCTTCCCAGGGTTTCATCTGTATAACAAGCTTCCTTCTGTCGTTCCCGAAAGCTGTTTATTGATATTTGTAGGACTCATCATGGGGGGAATCATCTACGGCTTAAACGACAGGTCACCGCCTGTTATGGACAGTGACATCTTTTTTCTCTACCTGCTGCCACCCATCGTCCTTGATGCAGGGTACTTCATGCCCAGCCGTCCCTTTTTTGAGAACATCGGCACTATCCTCCTCTACGCGGTCGTGGGGACGATATGGAATGTCTTTGGGATTGGCTTTTCCCTATATGGGATCTGCCAGGTGAAAGCCTTTCACCTGCAGGACGTGTCGCTGCTCCACAACCTCCTGTTCGGCAGCCTGATCGCCGCCGTGGATCCCGTGGCAGTGTTAGCGGTCTTTGAAGAGATACACGTCAATGAAAAGCTACACATTTTGGTCTTCGGCGAATCGCTCCTGAATGATGCGGTGACGGTGGTAAGGGCTAGCCTTTATTCTGAGACTTTAAAGTTCAGAGGAAGGATAGGCAGGTGCCGAGAGGTGGGACGCAAGATCCGCAGAGGGAAAAGGCATCAACAGCCTCTTCTAGCAGAGGCCTGAGGTCCTGAGAAGCTTTCAGGTGAACATCTCTTCCAGTGTGTGTCTGGAGATAGAAATGCATGTCGTAAGTGCCACAGCACTCCCCTGGGAGGAGCCTGACCTCCAGAGAAGGATGCTGACCCTGCACTGGCAGAAATCCCAGCAGCTTATTTTAGTGTCATCGCTACATATGGCCATGTCCGAATACCTTGTTAACGGCTGTTTTTCCTCTTTCATTTTTCACCCAGGTGCTCTACAAGCTATTTCGATCTTTCTGTGAAATGCCAACCATCAAAAGTGTGGATGTTTTTGCTGGAGTTGGAAAATTCTTTGTGGTTGGGCTAGGAGGAGTTTTAGTCGGCCTTACTTTTGGGATGACCGCTGCCTTTACCACGCGATTCACCAAGGATATTCGTGTCATTGAACCGCTCTTTGTCTTCCTGTACAGCTATCTTTCCTACCTCACTGCTGAAATGTTTCACCTCTCGGGGATTGTGGCGTAAGTATGTCCCAGCATCTCGTCTATCCAGGAAAGCTTTCTGGCTAGATTTACTGCAAAGTATCAGAAGAAGTTTTAAAGTAAGTTTGCTTAGTTGGAAATCTGTGTATGGCAGCGAACAGCGAGTATAAAAGCCTGTGGAAGAGCTGAGAGGCATAACCACATTTCACGCATCACAAAACTACACATCAATGGTAACAGCTGCCAAGTCACAAGCAATCCAGATGACTACTGCTGGGCCAGCTTCAGATGGTGATCGGCTTATGTAGGTTGTTGAGGGATGTTTATTTGAGCTCCATGTTTTTCATTTCGACACCCTAAACATTCAAGCAGCAAGATGTCTAGAGGCTTTGGCTGAGCCAGAAGAGGCTTTCTTGGCATATTTTGTTATTTTCCCATGTGTGGCCCAGTGAAAACTAACATTCGAAGTGCTGCAAGGAGTATTTAACCAAATCCTCAGAAAGGTTTGGTCTGAGTTAACAGCACGTCTGTTCTAGCACCCTCCATCTGATCTGCATGCCCTACCTACCAGCTGGCTTTGGGTGGTGGCCCCAAAGGGGCGCCGAGGCAGACCTTATGGTGACAGAGCAAAGTGAGTGGTGGGGTGGGAGTTGTGTATCCCCTACAGAGCTGAAGCCTGCTGTTCAGGAGTGGAGGGCTCTAATGGAAACCTCTGCTTTGGAGATTCAGACTTACTGCCAGAAGTTCAGACACAGCTCCCGAGTTTGCCTGGTCTCCTGAGTGAGGGTGTCATCCATCATCTCTCTATCTCCAGTAACGTTTGAAATCTGCCGACCAGTTTCAGCCAAAGTTGTCAGAGATCAAGGTTTGAAAGGTGCTAAACCCAAACTTCTTGCAATTTACTATAGCACAGTCAGTCCTATGCACTCTTCCATCTAAAAAACACTTCAGAGCACTGAAGGTTTTACTCTGTGAAGCTTTTGGACAACCAGGGCATAGCAACACGGGGCAGACAAGGACAGCCTGTGTCCTGCAGCCGAGTCCCGCGCTGTACCAGACACCATCTCGTGTATTCCCATGCAACTTTTCCAATCAGCGAAGCTATTTGTGTCAATTCAGTCTTTCACAAATTGTAATTTGTAGATACTACAGTTAATTTATTTTTCTTTTTACTGGGTAGGTCTTTCAATAAAATGAATAATTTGGGGCCAGACCTTTCATTTTTAAGAGAGGTAACTGAGCTTTGGGCTTACCTCATGCATTTCACTTGCAGAGCAGCTGCTGAGAGAAAAAATAGATATAATAATCCTAATGGTCAAAGAAAGCTCACCTTGGAAAGTAGAGGCAGGTGAAAAGCAGAGTGATTCAGTCCTCCTGGTTTCTGTGGGCTGATATTTGTCGCATTTGGTTCTCCTGCCTAAACTAAGTCAGCTGGTGCTGAGGATCACAACCAACTATTTAATATTTCCCTAAAGACTATAAAGTGCACTTAGACTGCATTGCTAGCTATAGTGTAAACAACGGTAAATCTGACAAGGAAGATAAAAAGAAAAAAAAAAATCCAGTCAGCTACCAGCTAGACACAGGAGTATCTGGGAGATCTATTTTAAAACTAATGATACTGCTTTGGATAGAAAACATTCCCATATCTTGCAGATTTTTTTTTTTCCCTCGAACGGTTAATAGGAGCGATATTCTAGCATTACTGAAAACAATTCTAGCTCTGGGAATAGGTAAGAGAAAGCCTATTTATAGGAGCGTAAGACAGAGCAGTGGAATAAATATGCAGCATAATCATCACGGAGCAGAAAACATTCAATCCTAATGGTGTCTCCTTCTATCAATCACAATCTACTGTACCCATTATGGAACTCATTTTCTAGTCTTCTGAATAATGCATTGTTTCTAAAGCAAAACAATTGCAAAGGCAGCTGATTCCTGCACTGCTGGTCTTATAATTGCCAAATTATAAATGCTGCTTTTATATGTCTTGATTTCAAACAATTTGTTCATTTGTGACCAGGGAATACTGTATTGTAAGAAGCAGATCTTGGCAGTTTGTTTCTTTGAAAAATAAGTTGATGGCCAAGAAAATCAATTCTACATAGTCCAAAAAAAAAAAAAAAAATCCGTGAATGCAACCCAATCTCCTAAACGGTTCTGCAAATGTTTTTTAGTTGGGTTGCTTTTTGTCTTGTTTTGTTTTCCCCTTGCCCTAGTGGTGGTGCCCATCTTTGAAGCTGTGACAGGCCAGGCCAAGTTTCTTCCCTGTCTGTGAATCTGGTGTGAGCCCGTATCCTTTTCCCAAGAAGTGTTCCCAAACCACGGCTCTGGAAGTCACTTCCCATAAATACTTGTTGGATTTCTTAGTTCCTAGCTGGAACTGTTTTATCTGCTATTTATTGAGGCAGATACAAAAACAGAAGAAACTTTTTTTTTGTTTGTTTAGCTTGTGGGTCAATGGCTGTTACTCTTTCTGGCTCAGTGCTTTATGCTAAGTGGGTCAGTCTGAAAAGGATAAACCAAAAAAGACCAATTGCAGCATATTTTAAGTATTGGTACATTTTCTTAGGACAAGAAAGATGGAAACTCAAAGAACATTAAATGAAAAAGGGATTTGAATCCTGGTCTCATATTGCTGGATAAACCAGGATCTCTTTCCCCAGTAAGAGCACTGTGGCTTTTCCGAGTCTGACCTTTTGTATCCTGTGCCTTTACTACAAGTTCTCTCCCTGAAGCCCCGTTTTCATTTCAGACAAACCCAAATGTTTCTTTCTACTTCAAAAAAATGTATGTTTTTTTCATGGCAATGAGGAAAAACAATTAGCAATTATTTTTAAATGAAAGAGATAGAAATGTGTGTGTTTGGGGGTATTTGTTTGTTTGAATGCAAAGCCCAGTGATCAGCAACTCACAGTGGGTGGAAATGCATCTTCATTTGAAAAAGGTTTTGGGTTTTTTTTTTCCCCTTTTAATTTCTTATTTGTTGTTCCAGCTGATAAGTATTTTCCCATAACAGTGTTGCTGATTTTCTTAGTGCTTTAGGTAGAGCAGAAATGAATGTAGCTGTCGTTCATTCCTTTGTCTTGGTCCGACAATAGACGCAGAGTTGTGGCAGTGAAGATGTGTTGGTGATTCACTGATGAGCCAGAAGACAGTGGCCCTTACTCCGCATTTTTTAGCAGCGGAGCAGTTTAAGAGCAGCAGTGCAGTGGCCGACAGTCTCTTCCTGAAATAAATAAATGGCTGTGGAGGAGAGAATCGGGGTCTTTGGTTTCATACGGGTTATAAAACCACAACCAGAGCACAGTCAGCTCTGCCCATCTGCAAACTGTCCTGTTCACTGGGGCCAGGGGGCAACCCTGGCTTTTTTTTTCCATCAAAGCCCAAATGATGCAAAAAAATCTCCTTTGTGAAATTCTAGGGTTAAACGCGATGTTTTCACTGCAAAGTACTGGTTGCGTTGGCTGTTTTCTGAATCGCTCTTAGCTGAGGGGGTATATTATGGATAATGCGCTGCGGAGGCCACCACCTGTCTCAACACCTATTTGCATCTGTCTGGGTCGTTTACCTGTCCTGGTCACAGCTGGTGATTAAAGTCAGTCTGCCAGACCCAGGTGCGCTTCTGCAAGCTGAGGATCTGCTCTGTGGGCTTGTCTGCGTGCGATATAGTGTAAAGAGAGCTACCGTGATGTCTGCTGTGAAAGACGTTGGTAATGGAATAAAACTCCGTGTGGATGGCCTTACCAAATACCAGTGCAAAGCAGATCTCGGAAACGTAAAGCTGTTTTGTTATTGCTGGTGCAATATTTAGAATAAAATGTTTCTGTCCAGGTTAAAATATAAAAAATGGAGCTTTGACTCTGTGAGCGCTCAATTGCTTTGACCTTTTAAGATTGCTGGCCTGAAAACGTATTGATTTGAAAAGCTGATGAATTAGGCTAACCACACATACCTTGTAACTTGAAGAACCAATTATCCATGAAAAATTGCAAGGCAGAAGTTCTAATTGGTGCTGCACGCTTCCGAAGTGACCTTGGATATGTGATACCTGAGGAGGCCAGATGTTCCGACTGCACCAACAGCATTTCTTGGCTCCTTGTACAGCCTTCTAAGTGTGCTTGAGCATTTTATTGTCTCTTGGTTACATGGAGTCAATGGCTTCCTAGCTGTGCCCAAATAATATGCAGTGCAAGTCTGGTCAGGCTTAGAAATACGCAGGGTGAGGTACGTTGAATACTTGAGTTCCTCCAACTTTAGATTAGCTTTGGTCTCTTGAGCGAAGGATTACGGCATTCAGGCTGCTCTTAAACTACACCAACTCTGAGTCCTACAAGAATCTGCTGTAGTGACCAGATATCAGCCAAACTCACAGGAGTCCCATTTACACGTTTCTAATGCTGAGAAACAGGTCTCCCATTCCATCAAATGTCCTTCATCTGAGCAAAATAGGCTATGTGGGCTCCTGAGCAGGAAACTCTTCAGCCCAGATGGTTAGAGTTTGGCAGAGTTAAAGAACTGAAAACAGTGTACTGTGATGGGAAGAGCTGGGTGTAGTGAATTGTAGGTATTGCTGTGTGGCTATGATAAATGCAATAGATGGCGAGTTGTTTATCTCTTAAAAAAAACAGATTCAGACAGTCTCATCAGCCTATATAGTATCTTATTGTCCCAGTGGTCCTTGTGGTATTATTGGACTGAGGTAGGAAGCGAATCCCTACCCTGTGAGATGTCTGCAAACATCTAAGACTTGACGAAGTCTTTATAAATGACAATGTGTTGATTTGGTGTGTGCTTAAGTAGAAACACTTATTGTTTCATTTTCGTTTTCTCAGCATCATTGCTTGTGCCATGGGCATGAAGCGTTATGTGGAGGCCAACATCTCTCTGAAGTCTCACACCACAGTCAAATACTTCATGAAGATGTGGAGCAGTGTTAGTGATACCCTCATCTTCATCTTTCTTGGAGTTTCCACCATTGGAGAAAATCATGAGTGGAACTGGCCATACATTTGCTTCACTGTCATTTTCTGTCTCATTTGGAGAGCACTAGGTATGGTGAAATTATAATTTCATTTTTTTGAATAGATTATATTATTTATGGGAGCAAAAAATTTGATTCCATTAAATGAGAGAATGCTCCTGCCCCCACCACCGTCCTTTCCTGCTTGCTCTGTATGTGTGGTTATCCCAGATGTAAATGCAAGGACTGAAGTGGGACACCCCAGACCAAGCTTCCCTCCTCCTCCATCGCTCAATGGCCAGTCTTGCATCTTAGTGCAATTTCCTAGCCTGTGCCCTCACCATAGACAGCACTGGTGCTGAATAGAAAGTCCCACACCACCTATTTTATCGATACCTCTGTCTTAGACCCTTCTTTGGTCGCCATGATCTCCTCTTCCATTTCAGTGTAGCTTAGTCCCTTGGTATCTTCACAGTTAGAGGGAGATTGTAAGTGCGTAGCTGGGGATCAGAGAGCCATGTGAAACCATGGGGCCTCTGACTGCGTATCCTGAATTGCAGAGATTTTAGGGGATTTAATTCATATCAAGTTTGCGTACAGCACCGTCCTTAAGTGGGAAACTGGAGGAACCTTCACACAGCTGTCCCTGGAGATCCTGTTCTGCCTTACAGAAGAGCATCTATCCAGCTTACTAGATGAGAATTGGGACCTAAAATGTGAGAATGCTTCTGCCCCCTTAAGAGTTTCAGATAAGGACTGAGAATGACAGAACTGCACAGAATCAGGGAATTACTGAGGTTGGCAGGGACCTCTCAAGATCATGTGGTCCAACCCCCTGCTTAAGCAGGGTCAGCTAGGCAGGACTGTGTCCAGATGGCTTTTGGTCATCTCCATGGATGGAGACTCTACAACCTCCCTGGGAAACCTATTGCAGTGTTTGACCAACCTCACAGTAAAAAAAGTGACCAAGGCTTAATGATAACAAGGGGAAAAGAGCCATGCATGACAATACTCTCCTGACAATTGTGGCTAAAGATAATCTTCTTGAGATCAGTTACGATGAAAACCTCAGTCCTGGACCCAGAATGCTCTGGGATCCCATTTTCATGCATTGTAAATGACCAGAAAAATCAATGCGTTGTTTTACCAGTGTCCCCAGTTGTATCTCGCGCTGATTTGGTGTTCAGAGAGGCTGATTCTCCATCGCCTCTTATAGTGTGCAGTTACCATCATCTAAGTGAGTGCAGAGTGCCTGCCTTCTCATTTATGGATGTTTTTATATATTAACCATATCTGCAAATATAACGGAGCATGCATTTTGGCAAAGAATTTGAGAGCTAAAGATGTTCAACAGGATTTTTGTTTACAAACCACTGAGTCACAGTGAACTCAAATTTGATAGACACCTCAAGAAATTGCTTAAATAGGCTAGGCTACGATTAGCAAGACATAGCAGAATGGGGTTTAGTGGCTGTTAATACATGCCAAGGTTTGTTTTAATAACTGTGCACCATAAATGCACTTGGAAACAGGCTTATTAGTTGTGCGTACATTCAGATGTTTTATTACAATTAAGTGGTTTTCTCTTAAATGACGTGCTCAAATGAAAAGAAGTTCTGAGTGGTTTTGACTTTTTTTAGTTAAAAAATTCTTCATTGCAAGACGTAAGGAACATAGTAATGTTACAAAAGCAGACCAAAAATCCTCTGGCTCTTCTGTTTGCATTCCAGAATTATGCAGCATATTATTAGAGAAGGGCTCAGCGCTGCAGCCAGGAAAGAAAACACTCTTTCCGTACAAAACCCCCCTGGAGTTAAATAAGAACACACAAACCAGGGCTGAAAATCACCTTGCACATCTGATCCTGAACAGGGTGTCCCTCTTCTGCAGTACCTTGCTGGAGAGCCGTAGGTGCGCCGGGCGGACGCGAGCCGGGCAGGGTGCTACACGAAGCCGGGCTGGGAAGCTCCTGCAGGGGAGGTGGTGGTTGAGGTTGGACCCAGACCAGCTCAGACCTGTCCTGCAGCTCTGGGCGTGCTCAAGGCACTGATCCAGAAATGGGAGGCACGCATAGAGTTTGCTTGCAGGAATTGGGGGCTTTTGGGCTGCCAGTGTGGAGGTTAGTGTGTAAGCGGTACTCTAGTCCCTTACAGGAGCCTCCCAGTGCTCTTAAATGAGAAATGATTCTGCTGAAGCCTGGGGACTGGAACTACTTTGATATATGAGAGATCATCTAAAGAGCAAAAGACATTAATTGCGTGACAGCACTAGTATTCTACTGTTGTCGAAGCGCTAGGGAGATTTCCTTCTGCTCTTTCTCAAGGTGTATCTCCAGAAGTAAATATATTCCGCTCAAAATGATTAATTGTATGCCATCTCTTGGAGTAAACTGGCCTTGATTTAGTTTAAGGAATGCTAATAATAATTTATGAGGAAGGATTAAATTAAGACAAAGGCCAGGATATCAGCTCAAGTAAATTTTGTTCCTTAAATTCACTGGTACTGCCTGAGGTTTGCAGCAGCTGCAGATGTGATCCGAGGTATGCTCCATTTTATTTGTTTATTTTAACTTACAAAGAACCTTGAAACAGAAGTACTTCACATCTGCTGGGGAGATGTGAAGCTGGGCACCAGCTCCACGGAGCTCCAGAGATGGGGAAGGTGTTGCAAGGTTCACTTAATTGAGTTCCCTATTCATGAACATTCCCAGCTTTTTGTTTTCTTCAAACTGATCTGATGTGCGATCAAAGTTCAGATATTTTTAGTTGTACATGTGTGGGAAGATGTCTGATATGTACATTACAAGGGCGCTATTTTTGAAGTTTATTTCTTTTACAAACACCCTTTAGAAAAGCAATAGTGATGTGGATCCAGCTAATTCCTAGCAAAAGTCAATGACAGTCTGTGTCATCAGTTCTCAAAAATGGCCGTTAATCTTTAGGAAATAAGATGTTTATCATATCCGTTGGTATTATGATCATGGCTTACTGATTTAAGGCCCGACTTTGTACTTTTCTGCATCTGTTTCTGTGTTTGCAAATGAGTATAAATTACATCAATTGCTGTGTCACCTTACGTAGTCTTAAATTCATACAGTATAAATCTTTGAGTGAAAGATTTGTGAAGAAACAGCATTAACGCAGGCAGAATATAGCTACTTAGCCATGCTTCTGCTGGGAAACTGGAGGGTAACTTGTGGCTGAATTGTTGCTGATGGTTTGCCTTGAGAGCATTTATAAGCCAAGCAATTCAATCATTTGTTTTCACCAACTAGAAGAAATCAATTAATATTTCAATTCAGTTCTCAGAATCTGGCTCTGTATCATTATGCGAGTCAAGTTTTGGCTGGCACATGACCATGGAATTGCCCTAAAATCTTTAAGTACCATCAAAATAAATGTGCTAATACATCCTATGTTGCCAACAGTTATTGTTTGTTCCGTAGTTAGCTGATGCTTAACACGGAGTCACCCGGTAAAGGGTATGTTCTGGGGATCTGTGGTCATGGATGACACTAAAACTCCCCTGCAGAGTTCAGAGTTCTTCTGAAGGAAACTCTGGTTTCCCAGCTGGACTGTGATAAGCACCAGGCTGAGTTAAAAAACAAGAGAATTTGCTACAAGATGAGCTACCTAAAATTGTATGGTCATACAAACCCCTAGAATTCCGGCCAGCCGATGGTGCTTCTAATCCCCCAAATCAGAAATGTTTTGGGGATTACTTTTTACCTGGACAAATCAAATGCAAACCTGTTGGCCCAGGCTGGAAGAAAAGCCCTTCTCCAGTGGTATATTGGGAATATGCCACCTGGGGCCCTGGCCACTTCCTCGTGATCAGTGTTTACCAGTGATATTTTACTGTAAAATAGATCATAAGATTATGAGTTTTATCTAATTGCTCTTTTTGTTTAGTGTGCTCTCATCTTCTTTCTTGCTTTTCAGGGGTTCTTGTGCTGACTTTCTTTGTGAACAAATTTCACGTGAACACCATCACCAGCAAAGACCAATTCATTATAGCGTACGGGGGTCTCCGAGGAGCCATTTGTTTCTCTTTGGTTTTCTTGCTTCCTAACTTTCACAGAAAGAAGCTCTTCATTGCAGCAACAACTGTTGTCATCCTCTTCACCGTGTTTGTACAGGTAAAAACACTCTCAGTGTCACCAGCAGATGTAAAGAATGAACACAATTTTTTTTTTTCCAGACAAATAACCAGCACTAAACCGTTAGATGGATACAAGGATTTACCAGTGATTAAAACTTTCCCTCCAGCAAGTGGTTAAGCATATAAGAAATTTAAAATTATTATCGTAAGAAGCAGAAGTTGTGAGAATTTGTCACATGTTCATGAGGCTGACTAGCAGTTGTTGACTTACAACATGTGCTGTAGCTTTTTCCCTGATAACTTGTCCCATCTTTGATCTGGTCCATCCGTATTCGGTAGCAGTAGTGAAAATCATGAAGAATGATGCTGGCCTAAGTTTCTTTTCTGAAGGAGTGCTTTTACATGTTCTATGTGAGAGCAAAGGCAACGCAAATCAGCTTCTACAACTACTTCGCTCTTTGAGCAAGGTAAGGACCACTTGTTACTGTAGGCCTTGCCATGAAATGAAACGCTATCTGAGCCATGCAGTGATGAAGGTCAGGTTTCCTGATCACAAAGATGAGGAGATTGGAGATACTCCAAACCCTCTGAACATGGGAAGCAAGAATTTTAAAAGAGGTTTACGGTCTGGTCGTCTCAGTTTTGGTAGTTCACAAGTGGGACAATTTAAAGGGACCTGATTTTGAAGGAGTGACTTCTTAACATTTTCTGAGAATGAGTTCCACTTTACTGGGGCATCCAACAGCTGAAGCAACAACAGTCATTAGTTGTTTATCAAAGTATTTTGTATATAAGTCTGAGATGTTTTCACATTCATGCAGCAAAGCACCTGCAGTTATTTTATGATGAAGCAGCAGGAAGGGGATTGCTTTAACTCTTCCACTGGAAAAAAAATCTGGGTGTGTTACTTGTTATAAAAGCAAGGAAAATCAGAAGCAAATAAAAAAGTCGTAGCAAATTTGATTTATTTGCCTCTAATTTTTCTTCTATAACTGATGCCTAAGCCCTGTTGCTACCTGCTTTCTCTTTCTGCCCTAGTGATTCTTGGGTTGTTTCCTACCCACTGGGAAAGCTTCTGCAAGTGTCTGCAACCTGCCCACATCATGGGGTGGCTGTGGACATGGTAACCCCCTGCTGCCAGGAGAGGAGAGGGAGGTGGACCCTCACAGCGCCGATTGCTCTGAGATACTGGGTTTATTGTTTAAGAACTAATAGGCTTTTATGTTTTACGGATTCTTAGTTAGCTCCCCTCCAGGTGTATGATGGAGAACGGTTTTCTCTCCCTTAGGCACAGGCTGAGATTGTAAGGAGTTTTTGTGCTTCAGGGTGCAGTGAAGGCCTGCTCGGGAGGAGCAGGCAGGCAACAGCTCTCGGCATTGCTGTGACATCTAGTGGTAAAAGCATTCTTGCAGCCTTCTGTGGGATGAAGATTTTTGGATGTGTCTCCCTGCTCTTCTCCACCCAGCAGCAAGTCTGTGAGGGCAAGGCTTCTTTTGGGTTTTCTCTGAAATACACCTTCTAGTTCACCTGGACAACAATGTCACGTTTGAAGGAGGATGTAGTGAAAAAATTGGGGTGGTCTTGTCCTGAAGTGAGCAAGGTTGATGTCTACTTGGTGTGCTCTATCCCAGGAAGTGAAGAGCGGGGCTCTGTAGGGCTGCAGCAAGTGGGATGGGGGGTCTGGGAAAGATGTCGTGCAGAAAAGCTCCCTGGGAGCTCCTGCTCCAAGGGCATGAGGTCCATGCAGAGCTGCTGACCCGGGGCTGCCCTCCTCCTGCCCTCGGATGGAGGGAGCAGAGCAGCTGCTGGGGCTTTGGGAGATGGTGGGTCGCAGTGACAGCTGCCCCATGGCTGAGCATCACCCTGCAAGAGCAAATTCCTTCCGCTTGGCCTCCCTGAACCCCTCAGGTGTGGGTGTTGGGCACTTGGGCAACGTGGAGGGTTGGGGTTGACTCTCTGCTTCCCCACGTCCACCTAATCCACATCATGAGCTAAAAAACTGGTCAAGTAGTGTGACATGCCGATGGGCTTGGAGCTGAAACCCGCAGCGCAGCTGGACCAGGCACAGTTTTCAGACTGAAAGGAGAGAGCAGGGGCCAGGGGTGGGGGGAGCATACTTAGGTGGACGTTGACAAGTTTTAAGATGCAAATGTGGGTCAGAAATTGAAAAGATACGGTCACTAGGCACGTCCGCTCATGCAGAGACGCGCTTGAGTCTCAGACAAAGGTTGTTCTAAGGCAGCAGCTCCATTCTGCCAAGGCTTCGGAAAATCCTTCCCAGGACTGGGAAAAGGGCTTTTGTGTAACCTCAAAGCTCAACTGGTGATGTCATCTCCATGCGAAAGGGTGAGAGTTAAACAGGATCCCCCGCGGGTACGTGTTGGCGGGGCGACCCCTTGACCTTCAGCCATTCAGCGGGAACATAGCATCTGTAAAGACAGACTTTGCTCAGGCTCCAGATACCTGCGGTATTGTGCAGCTGAGGCCACCATGAGAACAGGGGGCAAAAAAAAAAAAAAAGTAAACTTCCTTGAAGGCTGAACCAGAAAGATATTGCTGTAGCTCAGCACAGAAAACGTAAGGTAACAGAAGCAGGTGTTAAGATGAACCTTCAGAAACCTGGGTTTGCAAATGAGTCCTACGGTTTCTGAAGTCCGTGGCACTGCTGCCAGCCACATCGATGGATGCAGGATTCAAGAGTAAATATCTTCAATTATCCCAGCATCTTTCCTGGGGCATGTCACTTTGGGTGGAAAGGATAAGTGAAATATTGGCTATAAAACAACTTCCGTGGATAGTGGACTTTTTGTAGATGTTGTTATTTTGTGCAGTAAGTTTTCTTTATATTCACAGTGATATCAATACAGACTTGGCAGGGGGTGTCTGTGTTAAGATAGGACAGAAACTAGGGGAGAGATGATTTTGGGCCCTTTTAATCTGGTGAAGGCCAGCAGGGCATCTTGTCGGAGCACAAACTCATTTCATTTTCTTGGAAATCGTGACTGTGCTGTCTGAAAAGCCTCGTGCTACGCAGACTAATTCCCAGTGTGTAAGCAGATGGGCTCGTCCATGCACGGGTCTATCGGTGCCTTACAAAACCCAGGAAACTCATCTATTTTGGCCTAACTCCGTTGCATAAGGCTCTTCCCACACCAAGCCTGGTTAATAATTTTGAGAACGTTGAATGAGCAATTATCAAGTCCTCAGTGCTTCCAGGCAGGCCTGGATATGCGCCACGTAGACCAGAACGTCCTCTAAGGAGCTGTGGGCTTGTCTGGAATGTCACAAAAAGCCGTCATTGTGCCTTTCATTGCGGTTTAAAAATGAAATACCATGGTCTGCATTTGAAGTTCACTCTCTCTCAGCCTGTTGGCCTCTGACTTCTTCCATGAAATTGTTAGCAAATATAATTATTGTGAAGAGGGTTTTTTTTGTTTGCTTGTTTGCTGCCTACGCTGACCCATTAGTTACTGGATTGCTGCGGTAGAAAAACTTTGTGTGAGCCATAATAGAGCCGTCAGCAGTGGGTTATGCCCTTCAGATGAGTTATCTCTGGTGGGTGGAGGAGCACCACAGGGGACCTGCAGGTGTGTTGTGGAATCACATGTAGGCTGAAATGACATGTGGGATTCCAGTAATGCTCCCAAGGTCAGGAAGGGCCAAAGGATTTCTGGCGTTTCTAAATTTGGGAGTCCTGGTCTCAAAACTCGAAAATACCACTTTAAAATGAAAGCAAATGCAGCTGATTACCCAGTGAAGGCAAGAGACCAAATAGCATAGTCTCTACTTAACTTTTGTAATATCTGTTATTTCTGAATTTGTGAGTTTTATGTTGTTTACTCTGAGTAGCAATGCATTTTTTATTGCTATTAGCTATTAAAATGACACATTAATTGTTTCTGCAATTAAAAATGTGTTCAACTCTCCTCCGTGCCAGCATTTGTGACATTCAGAAGTCATAAACATCAACTACTCCATCATTTTTGCTGTAAACATGTCCTAGAAAAGTCATTTCATACCAAAGCCAGACTAAGAAATGCACCACAGCAGCATTTTAGATGTTCTCTCATGAGGCCTAAAGGACATTAAAACTCTTCCCTTGACCCTTCCCACCAGGTGGATACTTTGATTAGTAAACGTAGCCACTGGCTAGCCATCAAAGATCGTTGGAGTAATGATCTGTGACGCATAATACTCAAAAAGTTAGTAGACAAATGCTGGTGGAGACTGTGCGCTGTGAAGTCTCAAGGACTATCACTGTTTCAGGCATTTGAACCTTGAACATTTCGAGCCCCTTTCCATCTGGTAGACTACAAACAACAGCAAACCACAGGCTTGACCTTGAAGTTACTGGTTGGCTTTTTGTGGTGTTTGAGATGCCAGATGAGGAGAGCAGAGCATTGCTCCTCTCTGCCTACCCCCATCCTGAAGCCTGTATGTGAGCTCCTGTTGACACCAACACCTGATGTGGAGAAAGGCTGATTTTTGTGTTCGTGGTTATGCTGCAGGGAATGACCATCCGTCCTCTCGTTGACTTGTTGGCTGTCAAGAGGAAAAGAGAGAGTGCTCCCACAGTGGGAGAGCAGATCCATATTCGGGTAAGTGATCCATCGACACACAGCCAGAGCTTTCCAATGTGCTTTGCTGATAGCAATATGGTCTTTCTGAAATGTGGTGTGCCTCCAGAAACTCTGCAGATTTGCATTTTTACCTGAATCCTCCGCAGGTCAGTCCCTTTCCAGGTTTGAAGTCCTATGCAGCTTCCTAACCATGGGTTGTTATTTGCATCCCAATAGCAGCCCCAACTCAATCAGGCTGGTGTTGCATTAGGTGGTACACAAACATGACAGGAAAAGATAATCGCTCACCCACAAGCTTATACTCAAACCTAAGGCCAACTTTGCCGTTTCTCTGAAAAGAGTGAAAGAAAGAAAATGAGACTTGGTTGCTTTCAGGGCTGGGATCTTCTATGTGTTGACCAGCCACTTCACCACCATCAGTTTGGATATTTTTACAAAAAAAATTTGGAAAAAGGGGGATAAGAAAAACACTGTATTGGAAGTAACCACTGAAGTCACCATAACCCAAAGGTGGAATTTAGTTCACCTTGCCCTCACCGTCCAAACATTGGCCTTTCTAGTTACAGAGGACTTCTCCAGAGAGTAGGTCAACTCCATGAGAAAGCAAGGTACGCGGCACACCTAGCTGAGGCTTTGCGTTGCTGGAGGAACTGGGGAACTGAGGAACAAATCAGAGAGGCTTTGCACCAGCTCTCCTTCAGTCTGAGACTTACAGCCTGATAGGGAGCTGTGGCTTGGGGTTTTTAATGAGGTGATACCTTGCATCCAGTGTAAAAATCATGTTTCTGAATCTAATTGCTTACGCCCAGTCACATTTCTGTAGGTATGGCTTCTTCAGGAATATTTTGGTTGTCTTTTTGGATAGCTAGAAATAAAGACGTTAGGACTGAGGACATTTATAAAAACTGTTTGACATCCTCACAATTAGGTTGTATTACAGGGCTTTGTCTGAGGTTAACAGAACAGTTCAATAGGCTGAAGAGGCTTTTCCTATCGTGAACAGAGAATACTTTCTTCTTTTGTTACTGTGTGAATAGTAAATCATCTCTGGAAATGTGTTTATTAGGAAATGTGAGCTGAAAATGGCTGTGCACCAATTAAGTTAAGTAGAGAAGGTAACAATGCAGGTAGTTGGAAACCAGGCATGCAGAAGCCAGAAGCAGCTTTCTTCCTCAGATTTATTTCTCCGTCTGGATATTCGGGACACACTTGCTCTCAAGAGTGAGGATCAGTGGAGGTGTCATCTGTTGGTCCTCAGACCATACAGCAGCTAATAGTAACGTGAGGGCTTTAAACCTGTGCCAGGCTGCAGGGCTGGGTGAACCACTCTGAAACTTTTCTCTGACCCCCCAGTTTTTCTTTTTTTTTTTTTTTTTTTTTTTTTTTTTTTTTTTTTTAAATTGGAGGTGGAGGAAGCTCCAGGGACATCAGTACCTGAGTGTGGAGGGACATTGACCGTGGTAGAGCAGAGACCTCTCCCAGTTTAGAGATGCCAGCAGGAGGGAAAACAATTTGGGAAATTAGAGACATTTAACTTCTAGGTGGAAAAATCAACCTCTCCAGGATGTTTAATATGATTTTAAACAATAATAATGTTTTTGTATAAGGCACGACATGGCCAATGATTTCATTTAGTCGGAATTGTCTGGGGGAAGGCAGTATTTATCATTCAAGTCGAAGCATCATCTGTATGTTATCTACATCTATATCCTGAAGATACTGATCTCCTGAGACAAATTGTCCCCAGAAACCTCAACATGAGCATTGCCTGCTTATCAAGGCCCAATATGCAGGACATGCAAGGCATCAGCCTGTACGTATCATAAAGAGCAGATCCATGTCCCTCGGCGGTTATTCTGTGCTTGCACAGACGTGAAAGCAAGCAGCCAAACCACTTATTGTGCTCCAGAACCGAGGGATACGCGTGGATGACTGGATGGGGAATTAGCCCGACAGCCCCTCTTCTTGTTTACCTGTGCTGTGTACCGAGCTGAGAGCACCTCCTGTTTTGTCTGCTGGCTTTTGATGTGTGCTGACTGAGTTCATCACGTATGCAATACATGCAACTGGTGTATAGCAAAATCCTCTCTTCTGTTTAGTTCTTGGATCATTTGCTGGCTGGCATTGAAGATATATCTGGACACTGGGGACAGTATTACTGGAAAGACAAGTAAGGATTTGCCAAAATACAACTGTGTACATGTGTAGAAAAAAATGAGGCTGGTTTCTATTCCCTAAGTTTCCACTGTGGGCAGCTGAGCCTTGTTCATCCTGGTGGTACAAGGCAGGTGACAGAGGGGCAGCTTTTCCTTGTCTAAGGTGAGACCAGGTTCTCGGGACGCTTCCCCACTTGCAGGTCGCATATTGTACCTCACCCTAAAAAAACCCCTCCTTTCTCCTCTCCCATTGTGTTTGTCCCTTCTTGTCCAAAGAAACCTGCTGGAAATGAAAGGGCCGTGCCAGCACAACACACTGCTTGTGTGGCTTCAGCCTGTCCCTGCCTGCCGCGGCGCTGCCTGTGCCCTCCTGCCTGTCCGGCCATGTGGGAGCGGAGGACCCCAACCCGGTGTGTGCACAGTTAACACTAAAATAGGAGCTTGCAGCACTTGCAGGGGCAAATGCTTGTTGCGGACTGACAAATTATGGAGCGTCTCTATGTATTTCTGCAGCAGAGTGCTCAATTTTCATTAAGTTCTGGCAGATTGTACACATAGGATAATTCTTTTTTTAAATACAGATAACATAAAATTTACTAATAGCAATCTACCAGGTTTACTTCCTTGGCTGTGCAGACACAGAAGCAGCTAAATTCACGGTAAGGACTCTGATTAACACAGCTGGCAGAGATTTCCTTAGGAATGCCAGTGCTTGGAAGTGCCACTAGAGGGTATGGGAATCGCTGCTGCTGAGGAGTATCCTGGCTCCTTGCAAGTAGATTTTTGTACAGCTAACAACAGCCAAACTTGAGCGTCAGTATTTGATACTGGCTAGATCTTTCCCAAATGTCGTGCTGCATTTGAGCAGAAAGCGAGAGGAAATGGCTCAAGAGGGAATCTGGAAGTGTTTAAATCTGTTTCATCCCTTGGGGCTACTGCATGTACTTGTAGCATTTGTAGTAGAGTTCATGATCAGTCTGGCACTTTGGGGAGTTTTTATGGTATTTGGCAAAGTTTTAATATCTTAGCTCATGTACTGTAGTGCAGAAATAATTAGGGACTGACCTCTTGGAACATTGATTTCTGGAAGGAAGGTAGGGAATACAATGGAATATGGGGCAGCCATGGACTATGAACCTGCTGGCTTGCTCGGGTCCGTTTTGGTGCTGGGGAGTCGTGGGAGGAGGCTAAACCCATCTTGTTTTGTTCTCAAACAGATTAGAATATTTCAACAGCAAATACCTGCAGAAGATCCTACTTCGAGAATACGACCAGCCAAAATCAAGTATCGTGCTTCTCTATGAAAAGCTGGAGCGGAAACATGCCATTGAGCTGGCAGAAGCAGGGCAGCTGGGCCATGCCCCGTCTCACCCATCCTTGCTGTAAGTGCTCCCCTGCAGTCGTCCCCTTTCTGTCAGTCCTTCCAGCCCTCCCACCGGAGGGAACAGTTATGAAAAGCTTTTGCAAACTTCTCTGCCTCCTCTGCTCTTCCCCACTGGGCTATCCCCTGGGAAGGAGCAACATAGCCTGGACAAATGCAGAGTAAACACTATTTAAAGATTAGTAGGTGGGTATTAACAATGAACACGTGGATGAGCGATCTACTGGCACTGATGAACACAATTCCTGATCTTGTACATGGAGGCTCACCTGTATCCCCCCGCCGAGTTACACAGAAACGGTGCTCTGAGGAAGAGGCTCTTGCACCATTTTTTGCTGGCTTTGCACCATTACGGGTATTGAAGGAACCAACAGCAGGAATGAGCATCAGCTGAGAGAGCAGGGTCAAATATTTGCATGTCAGAATGGCCATCTCATCTCTCGTGGACGGTTCTGCTCTGCCAGAACTCCCCACAGCTTTTATCTGCCACATGGATGGCACAGCTCTGATGCAAATACCAAAAGCCCCTTCTGCAGTGAGCTCCATCTGCAAGGATCAGCTGTTGGTCATGTCCGCTGGTGGTGGGATCTGAAAGGGCTGCCGTGAACCCTGGGCTTTGGGGATGCACTGGTCGTGCTGCTGTGCGTCTTCCAAAATAAGGCATTCTGGTTTTCTTTGCAGCAACAATGACAGGACTGTCATAACAGACAAAAAATTGGAGGATACTCTGAATCCGGATGTCCTGGAAAATATACAGGAAATATTGGCAAGAAACCTGTACCGCATAAGGAGAACGGTATAGATCTTCCCTCAATCTATATTTTAGATGTCCAATAACAAAAGTTATCTCAGTTATCGTAACAGCCTGAGCAGATGTTATGAATATTTACATAATTACTAATGATGTCTCTTTGTGAGCAGAGAATAGTTGGCTGTGTGAAGCCAGATCCAGTTTCCAAGTCAGTGGCACATTTCTGTTTGCAGCATGACAGCTTTTGAAAGGTTCACCCAGTCAGCCTATAATTTCATGAAGTATTTTAGGCATCAGTACCCACAACCAGAAAGGAGAAAGGAGGAGCACATGGATCTTCAGGCATCAGGTTAGCAGATCCAGCAGCTGCAACAGCTCCCGGTTACCTACAGGGCAGAGCAGGGATGGGGTTATCCTCACGTTGCATTTTTTCCCCGTAAGAAGAGAGCACAGTCAGTGAGCTGCGAGTGAGAGTTAATCAGCAGAGGTTTTAAAGCTGCTCAGCAGTTTTGCCACGAAACTGGTACAACTGGTAAATGGCATTGAAACCACTTGCTGTTTACCGGATAACTCATGAATAATCTGTCTGAGGTTTTACACAGCACCTAGGACTGTGCATTGTAATTGCTGTTCGCGTGGTGATCCGTGGGGCCTTATCCTTAAAATCCACCTAAGCCTTTGTTTTATGGATTACACACAAAATACTGAGTCCTTGGGGATGCGGCGGGTGTGAGCAGCTCAGCACAGAGGGATCAACCATCCCCTCCTGTCCCCTTGCTGAGCTGAGAGAAGCAACTAGACGAGGCAGGGAGGAACCTTATAGAACTGGTGAATGGCATGAAGATGAAGGCATGCCTCCTGTTTGCACTTGCTCCTGCCAACTTTGGTTGGTTTACAGCTTTTGAAGTAGGCCTTATGGTTCCTGTTGCTGGCATGATTTGTATATGAAGGTGGGGCTGATATAAAATGTTGGAGGGCTGGGCAGAGGCACTGAGGCTGAAGACACCTCGAGCAGAGTTGCACTAGGTTGGTGTGACACCTGGACTAACAGAGATGCCTCTCAGCCTTGCCATTCAGTGATCGCTTGGGCAAGTTTGCATAGAGAAGCGGAGTGTAGAGTCCCATCGTCCTGCTTTGGCTCTTTCCCTCCATCCCCACCTCTCGTGTTTGGGTGGATCAGTTTATCCCCATAACTAGGCAGGGTGGTTACAGGGGGGTTGGAAGACCCTGGCAGGCACAGGCACTAGTGAATGGATGCTTCTGTGGAGGGTGGGATGGTGCCACCTCCAACAGCGGTCTCTCTGGTGCAACGTGCAGGGGCCGGCGTACAACAGGCACACCCTTCCCGGAGAGACTGAGCCCGTGGAACATGCCAAGGAGATCCTGATCCTCCGGCACAAGAGCCCGCGGGTGGAAGTGAGGGGAGGTGACATGGCCAGCTCCGGGAAGGAGGTAAGAAGGAGCGAGGAAGGCTTGGACCTGCAGAGGCCATGAACGGGCTGCTTTCCTCATGCAGGTACAAGAAGTGCTAGGAATAGTGCTGTTTATTGCTGGTGGTATTTACTTTTAAAGATAAATCCTGTTGTAAAAAAAAAAAGTGTCTCTCAATCCTAAACTGCATTCCAATGAGTAGGAAATACCGAGAAAAAAATCCCAGCCCAACTCCTGACAAACAAATGAGCTGTCTTGGGTGCAGCGCTGTTCAGCGCTTTGTGAACATAGGCTTCCATCCATGCTAGGAAAGTTATTTGCTGAGCAAATGTTATTAATTTGGCTTCAGTCTGTAGATTCAGAGGTCTGCTTTTCCCATGTTTTCTTTTCTGGGAGATTTTGTCGAAGGCGGGAATTTGGTATACCCATTGTCAGCACTCCAGATGGACTGTAAATATTTGAAACTGTTCAGTGGGTTTTTTTTTCCCCTGAACTCTTTTGAAAGGACAGAAGCATTATTGTGAGCTTTCCTATTTATTCTGGAGGTGAATTTTTTGTTTTAAAAGCAGCTACGGTTCTGGGCAGACTTGAAGAAAGTAAAATAGAGGGAAGCGTTGCATACCGGATTCCTGGGAGAACCACTTTAAGTCCAAATTTACTGCTGGTGCAGCTCCAGATCGGTTCATGTTCTGAGTTAGAGGAGAAACAAGGTAAATACAATGTCTGTGGCTGGTGAAGACTTTTGCTGACTTCTTTGGAAATCAGTGAGAGAAGCCGGGCAAACATTTCCCCGTGGAAAGATGAAATGGTCCAGGAATGGTGCACGAGGAGCAGGCTTGCTCTTTTCAGTTCCTCCCATCCTCTGTAACTCCTACTCCAGAGGCAAAGCAGTTAAGCTTCCCCTGTATTTTGCTCCCAGATCCCCAGGTCAGCAGCAGCAATCGCTGAGCTGTCCCTAAATTTCGCCCACTCCTCCCAATCTTAGGGTTTGATGGCTTGAGCTAGAGCACTGTCCCAGTGCAGACTGTGGTCTCTAATCTGGGCAGCAAGACTCCATCACCGAGGAGAACAGAATGACCTTTTAAAAAGAAATAATTTATCTTTCTTTATTTAGATAGTAATTTTCCACGACAGCACAAGAACTCGGGACTGCCGCAGGCTTTCTTCCACTCTGATTTCTTTGTTCAAATGCCAGTCATTGAAGAGCCCGCCGAGAAGAGAACGGCAGTAGCGCACCAAATGCTGCTGCTTCTCAGCCCTCCATTCACAGAAAGGTGTTCCGGCTCTTGCGAACAACTTAAAAGATTTAATTTGATCATTTACATGCTGATTGGTACTTACGATTCAAAATAGATAGGCAAGAACACGGCATGTTCCTGTAGAACATTTGGTATAATTAAACTTCAAAAGAACAACATCAAACTAGGGCTGATTTTCAGCACGACGTTACATACTTTAAGGACATTTGATTGTTAACCCTTGTGTTCCTGCTTTCCCCTTCTCTGCTGCTCCCAGTAGGTACTGCGGCACATTTGGTAGGAAATTTAGCACCTTTGGGAAGACCGCTTCTCCTGTCACTTCGAATGCTTACGGCTGGCCTTTCAGAGGACAGAATGTTTGGGGGGGAGTTGCAAAACCCGTGGAATTCACTCCGTCTCTATACTGACTCGTGGATGGGTAAAGTCCTGTGGGGTTGGTGAAGGCTCCTATGGATTATGCAAAACGCCAATTCGACGCTTAACACTGCTGTCTCATAGGAGTCATTTGTTGGTGCTAATTACACCTCTGTAGAGCAGCTACCTTTGCTTTGTGCCAGTCTAAGTGAAGCAGATGTAAGTACTGAGGGCTGACTCCAGTGACATCTGTAAGGGTGACTCTAAGCCCAAGAACCATCCCTCTGCACCCAAAAGGAAAAACCAGGCATGCTTTGTGTGATCAGCAGCTTATCTGCTGAGGTTTTAGAATAGCTGCCTCATTTTACTGTGAATAGAACTAAGGTGATACCCCAAAGTGATGGGATAATGCTCTACAAGAGCCCTGGAATATTAACACAAGGTGGGAGAGTGGGTGAATGCTGCTACTTCACGCTGTAGGAGGACAGATTGCAGAATTTGTCAGCAGAAAGGAGGAACACTGTGCTAAAAAGTAGACTTCAGCCCACTAAAAGCAGCTCAATATTTTAAATTTTGGGGAAAAAATTAAGCCGTTCAGCTTTAGTTTCACACCAAGCTGACAAGCAAATGGCATTTTCCTGTTTAAAAAAGAGGTGAATGAAAAAGAAAAAAAAAGCTAGTTAATGGTTGAGAGTTTCTAATTGTCAGATACGCCACCTTTTGTAGTCCCAAAGAGAAGAGTTGGCCTTACAGGTTTTGAGTCAGCAAGAAAAAACAGATGCTCTCATGCCACGCATTTTTCTGTTCTGCGTTTCACCACGAGATGGAAGCATTACAACTGTGTTTGCAAACCCAACTGGAAATCAAGGAACTGTGAAACAAACTTCAAGCAAAGGGCTGCTGGAAACCCTCCGGTGCTGGTGAAACACCTGCACGTCTTCCATTGCCAGTCTGTTTGAGAAAAGCTTTGGCGATGCATTCAATCCGTTAGGTGTTACCAGCTGAGTGAGTTAATTGAAAAATCCCTTTGGTTCAGTGTAGAAACACTGCTTTTTCTGCTCGCTGGCTGTCTGCATATATATTTTTCTTCTTTAGTGAAGTTGCTTAGTCCTTTGCTATTAAAATATGAAGCTATTGTAGCTCAGATTCATCTCATAATTTATTAGGTGCTGGTTGGTCCTTTCCCCCTGTATCAGTCACCACAAAAATAAGGTATGTATGGAAGAGCGTCTTCCTATAGGCCTGTGGCTCCACCAGGCTGGGGAGGAGCCAAGAGTGAAGTTCATCTTGCCTGACGGACAATCCATCTCCTTCCACAGTTGGTGCGGAGAAACCGGTGCCCTTGCCCGGACAGGAACCGGTCCATGGCCAACGCCAGGCTTCAGCCAGGACCAATCATCTCTTGTCTCTAACCTGGGTGGCTTTAGGTGCCTTAGGGTTCTACAGCACTTTAGGTGTCTACTTTTTCTTTTACAGTAGTGAGAGATGACTCTTAGGCTGCGTTAGAAGCCCCTGCCCAGGAGACGTTGGAAACTGAATAGGTAAGGCAGAGAGAAGAAGCGAGAAAAGAACAATCCTCATCCCTCCTGAGCCCACAGCTCAGGTTAAATGATTTACACCAGGCAGCAAAACCTTGGCAAGACTACGAGGTGACTTCAGATCTGAATCGTAGCCCAGAGAATTAACTCCAAGACTATCTATTTCCAGCAGAAAGTTCGCCTTCCTCTGCCTTAGGACAAAATTCCTGCCGAAGGCTGCTGCTTCCTGGAGCTGTGCATCGTGCTGGCTCAGAACGCTGTCCAGATTTGGGGTTTGCCTTATTTTAGGCAAGGATCCAATGCAGAGTACCCTGGAAGGGCGGTTTCTGAGACCCAGGATAGCTTTTATTTTACCACCAAGCACCCAGAAAATCCTTGCACCTGTAGCCAGGCAACTTCGTCCTCTTTTCTTCTGCCAAAACACGAGTACACTCCCCCAGAAGGAGCTTATTTGGAGCTGCCTGTAAGCCATGTGTGTAAATGACATACTGCCTTTGGTAATTATGTCGGAGCCCTTTCATGGAGCATGCTCTGAGAATCGTTAAATGCCCCTGGGAATGGCTTTCCAGGGAGCGGGGCGCTGCTGCTGGAGCCGGGAAGGCATTGTTATTAAAATGGTCAATAAAAGTGTGAACAAGGGATGGAGGGCATCGGTCCTCGTTAGGGGAGGGAGGAGAACGAACTGAAACAAAACGGAAAACCAGGCTGGGAGGTGTCCAGAGTTATTTTGGCAGTCTGGGTTTCTGGACTGAGGTGCCAAATCACAGCTGCGTGAGAGACTT
This sequence comes from Scopus umbretta, assembly GCA_013400535.1. Classification (NCBI taxonomy): domain Eukaryota; kingdom Metazoa; phylum Chordata; class Aves; order Pelecaniformes; family Scopidae; genus Scopus; species Scopus umbretta. The sequence goes on from VZTL01004975.1 coordinate 31,005, forward strand.
ATTCCCAGTTTACCGAAGCACCGAACAATTCAGGCAGCATTGTGCTACCTGATTTTTTCTTTTTTTTCCTTTTCTTTTTTTTTTTTTTTTCCTGAAGGGTGGAGATTAGCACTGGAATGAAAGGACAGGGAGCTCGTTAGTGCAAGCTCGTTACCTGACTCCTTGGCCTGCAGCCAAGGTGGGGAACAGCCAAGGTGAGATATGTCCCTGTCCTGGGGATGGGCTTTGCCTCCTGCGCTCGCCTGGTCCTTCCTCTCTGCTCCAGGGCTGCTCCTTCCCATCCTATCTGCCAAATCACTCCTGGAGAGCTCAGACCTCTTCCATCAACTCGAAACAAATCAGCGTCTGTAAATATTTCCTGCCATCTATTTGGTCTATTTTTAGCAATAATTCTTTTTGTTTTTCTTGGCAAAAGTAAAACAAATGGAAACGGAGTCTTTGGGGATTGCAAATGGCTTGTTTATGAAGCATGAGTGTCATTAACAGACTTGCTAGCAATCTTCATAAATGCATTAAAGTACTTTTCTTCCTTAATCACAGAAGGATGATTCCTACTCGGTGCAGAGTGACTCCAGCACGCAACCCAAGCTGTGTCGCTCCTTCACCGGTAAGCTGGGGAGCTGGTGGGTGCCGGCAGCGATTTCCTACCTCCCGGGCTCGCCCGTCCCCTTCCCTGTGGGATGGTCCAGCAGGTGACAGGGAGGATGTGCTGAGGGCCATGGCATGTCCATTGTGGGGCTGGGATCTGTGAGACAGCCAAGGAGAAGCCTCCTGCCCTCCCTACCCCACCGCAGGCAGCAGCGGGAAGACCTGGGCTGTGTGTCGCGGGCAGGGTGGCAGGGGCATGGCTCCAGTCTGGGGGACAAAGTGGGGCTCCTTAGGTGAGCATCAGGAGCGAGCAAGCAGAGCCAAGAGCCTTCCCCGCCGCCGTGCCCCATCTCAGCTCGACCCGAGACAAGATTCGGCGTGCGCTGGGACGCGCTGCTGGCAGCGAGGGTGCTCCGGGCAGCTACTCGGGGGCAGGCGGCGGTGCTGGGAACCATAGCAGTGAGTCGTGTGTCCCAGCCCAGGTGTTTGACCTCCTTAGTACCTGCGTGCTGCAAGGGGGTGCATGAATTTCCAGTTTTCTTGTCTCCCGTGTCCAGCCAGGCAAGCATTTGAAATTGGTGCCCTTCTTCGTGTTCCACCAGGCACGAAGGTGTTTGGCAATAATTGCAGATCATTCTGCTTATCGTGATGTTAATGCATAAACTAAAAGCTTATAAAAATGAATGATACTTCAAAACATGAAGTTTGTGCCGAAATGCTTTCTGAAAAGTTGATCTTATTTTTTCCAATTGCTAAGTATTATTAAAATGCATTTCGAGCGCCTCATTAGCAGCACTGTCTGTTTTGAATAACTGTTACAGAATGATCAGTGGCTCAAGACCTCGTGTTTTTCTAAGACCGAGTTTTTAGATAACTGAAAGCTTAGGTTTCACACTTTTAAAAAGTGCTTTAATATCAGTGAAGCTTCACACAAAGTATAGCTGGCCAAAACTGTAGACAGAGTCATTTTAGCCTCTGAACCACAATGAGATGTTCAGTGGGAGACTGAGCACTGAATTTTCACAGTACTTGGCACAAGGCCTTTTAGCACAATCATGGCCTAAAGCGATGATTGAAAAGATTCAGTGTTTGTTGAAAATAACAAAAAAATAATGTTGCCTCCCAATATCGGCTGAGATAGGTTAAGGAGCTGGGTCTAACATTAATGTACAGAATTTCTTTATCATAGATGTACTGGAAAAATATTTAAGAAGCAAGAAAGTTTCCTTTCAATCTTTTTGTGTCCTTCTATTTCTAATGTTTTCTTCCTTTGTAACTTTCTTTAAACAATTAACTCAAAACTTGCTAAATAAAGAGCTATGGAATAGCCGGCATTCTCTGCACAAAGGTACCTTACTGCAGGTTTGCAAGAGTAGATGGAAGGAACACAACTGTGTGGCATTCATGTGTTCATAACATGGACATCTGCTGGGGAAGTAGCTATTTTAATCCACAGTTTATTATAAATGTTTAAACTATGTTCTCCCTGAAGAAAAATACGAGTGTAAGCTGAGCAAAGTGAGAAAAAGTGGTGTTTCTGGGTGGGTTTTTTGTTTTGTTTTTTTTTTTTGCCCCAGGGAAAATGTGAGCACAGCAGCCCCTGACATACCCTGGTGACAGGGCTGAAGGAGACTGTAACGCTTCCACCGTGATTGCAGGTACATCCCTCCCAAAAATCACTTAATGTGGCAAGATGATAGGTGCTTCAGCAGGACACCTGCCTCTTGAAAAGCTATTTTAAGGTAGTCACTGATAATGAATTTCCATTCTGCAGAGTTGCTAGCGGGGACTGACAAAAGAATGATGATATTGGTCCAGATACGTAATGTATTTCAAAGTACAAGATAGGGTTTAAAGTGTCTTTTTTTTTTTTTCTTTTTCTTCCATTGAAACACCGATCTTTTGTCTTCTGTTTTATAATTGAAAAATGATCCTTGCAGTGGAATAGCTCATCCTCAGTGAGCAAACGGCCACCCCAGTAGCTCTTGGTATTTCTTCATTTCTGTTGACCCACAAAGGAGAACATTTCCCATACAAGTTGGCATTTTTTCTCTTCCTGCAGCGGGAAATGAGGAAAAAGTTCGGGGAGTGAAACAGAACCGGTCGAAGTCGGTGTGTGTCATCCAACCACCGCAGCCCAGCGGTACGGCCTGCGGTGAGAGGAAAGAAATGGAGAAAGAGCTGACTTTGGAGATGTAAAAACACAAGTGATGCTGCTGGCTTCCCATGAGGGATCCGACTCTGTTTCACGGATTGCTACTTTACCTGTAGATAATGTAAATAAGACGCGTATTGAAAAGGACAGCATGGACAGGGCAAAATATCCTGAGTGGTTTGCATTGAAACATGTGCTCTTACTGCACACCGTTGGGCTTTTAACGGGAACCAAGGGAAAAGATGCACAGCTGAGCTCTGGCAATGCAAGGTAATGTCTGAGAGAGGATTTCTAAGAAACGCCTAGGAAAAATTAGTCTGTTCAGTCCGGGAAAATTGCTGAAACTGTCTACAACTGCAAGAAAGGATGTTTTAATAAGGTGAGATACCAGATCTTCTCATTAGTCAGCAGGGCTAGACTAAACAGCAGGGAGCATTTAGATTGAATGTTAGGAAAAA